>QRDG01000706.1:424154-671745 GCA_012064385.1 Puccinellia tenuiflora
ATGCTTCTGTAGGTTTGTCCTCCCCTTTATCTTTCGGCAGACCATTCCGGACCACGTCCTCCCCTATACCATAAAGATAGACCGTTCCAGACAACCCCTACAGTCCATCATACACACCAGTGACCGTGGCAATTAAGGGATCCCACCCATCTGCATGTAGTCTCGCAAGATCTATAGCCTACGGCACTGGCTGCCCGTTGACATGCCCGAGAGAAGTATCATAGATGGCATTTCCCGTCCCATTCCAGGTCTTATGGTTAACGCGTCTTTACGGCGCAATCATTATGACGGCATTCGTTGTTAAATCCTAGGTAATACTTTCCCTTGCAAATGGAACCTCCGGACCTATTCTTCTTACCATGGTTCCATTTGCCAACCATAATAGGTTACCACCACTCAGGTTGATAGCCAAATAGTCATATTATTAAATAAATAGGGTTTATGCTTTCTTTTGTATAAAGGTGATAGTTATTAAGGTTTTGCAAATAGTTTTCTAACAAATATTTCAAGAGGTATGAGCAAGTGATGAACTTGCCTGTGGTAGAGGTGGCAGTTCATGCCCTTCGGGGTTCTAGGGTTGCGTCAGAACCCAGAAATCTGAAAATAGCATAGTAGTCCGGGTAAGGACTACATGAAACACTTGCAAGATGTTATTATGCATATATATGAGATGCGTCGTAAATATCCCAGAAATACTCAAACTTACAAGTATTACTTCGCATTATTGAATACTTTGTTAATTAAAGTGATTAGGGTTAAAGGATTAGTTAAGTTCATAATTTACTGAGTTGGTAATTTACTTTGAATTGTTATAACATTCAGACTTAAGTGTTTGCTATGACTATCGAAGTAATAATTTATGTGATTTAA
Source organism: Puccinellia tenuiflora (assembly GCA_012064385.1). NCBI lineage: Eukaryota > Viridiplantae > Streptophyta > Magnoliopsida > Poales > Poaceae > Puccinellia > Puccinellia tenuiflora. Next base: position 425,025 of record QRDG01000706.1, read on the forward strand.
GAAACAACTTACATATGCTTACTTAAGAAGTGCATTCATTCTATAATTTTAATCACTCTAACCACTTGTAAATATAACAAACACCAAAGTGGATGAATTTATAATGAACTCTTCTTTGTTTTTTTACCTAGGATGAGTAACAGGACAGTTATTTGCAAAATATAATAGAGTTCAAATTTTATATTTTGAACTTATATCTCAAATTATCTCTACTTTAGAAAATAATTGTCTTTTGAAAATAATTCATTTAATTGTTAAGATAGAAATGATTTTATTTGAAAATTTATCACATGGAGCTTTGTTTTAATCACACAATTTTAGTTGAGTTATTTTATTAAGGAAAATCATAATTATTGTATTTTGAGACATTTGAATTTATGGTATTAAACTTATAATAAAATTTATGCTAATTTATTTGCATAAATGGAATTATTTCAACAATTAACCAAAGAATGGCATTTGAGTAATTATAGACAACTCTTATTTATAATTCATTAAGAAATTATTAATTTAGCATAATCGAATAGATTTAATTTTTCTGGTCATTTTGATATTTTATTTGTATTTTTTTGAATTTCCAATCAAAAAGTTATTGAATTTACATGTTTATTCATTTTCCTGGAATTTCTGGAAAAGATTAAATATCTGACAGAGGAGTCCCACATGTTAGGGTTTTACTATTTTCGGAAAACATTTTCTAAATTGATAAAATACTGACATGTTGACCCCACCGTGATGTCACCATTACGTCACGCTGGTGACCACGGTTCTGCCGGCGGCTGGCCGGTCGATTCCGACCAAGACGGGATGCGCGTTTAGGCGCTTTGGACGCGCGACAAGGAGAGGAACACGGGGCTGGTGGCGGTCGGACCAAATGTTCACCGGAGCTACTCCGGCGACCTTGTCCCGCGGCGGCCGGAGGCTGCCAACGGCGCTACGGCAATGCAGACGGGCAGGAAAACGGCAAAGAGGTTCAAGAGAACCAGAAGCTCACCCTGAGCACGATGCGCTGGTCGGGGAGACCATAGGAAGTCGGGGGCAACTAGAGTAGGCTCGGCGGCGACGGTCGGGGTCAGGGAAGCCGCGCTCGATTCGCCCATTTCCGAGCGTCCCAACACGCGTGCGTCGACGAGGAGGAGGCTTGAGCGAAGGCGGAGCTCCCGGACATGGCGGCTTGGCCTAGGATGATCGGAGGCGACGGGGACGAGCACGGGTTCATCGGCGGCAGGTTGTGGATGTCGGTCGCGTTCCTGCAACTCCGTCCATCCCAGCATGCGTGCGACACATCCGAAGGAAGAGGACGACGAGGCGGAGTTACTGGACATGCTTTCAGAGCTCGGGGAGGTATAGGTCGTCGGTGATTTGAGGGGAACGGCGGACACCGAATCAGCTAGGGTTAGGGTTCCCGATCGATCTCCAAGGAGAGAGCAAGAAAGAGAGGGTTAGCGAGAGAGTGAGGGAGAAGAGAGCGAGATGGGGACGTCTCCCGGCGTTCTTATCCCCTCAAGCAGGTAGACAAGCAGGAGGTGGTGCGGCGGCAACGACCTTGTCCTTCTGGCCGAAGAAAGAAGAAAAGAAAGAAAAGGAGATTTTTCAAATATCCCCCTGGACTTGTTTGTAATTATTAAAACTTTTGAAACATAAACTTCACATATTTATTTAGGGATTTTAGACAAGTCCAAAAATCATGGAAAAATTAATGGAGGCTCATAATAACATAGAGAAGCTCCAGATGTTTTTATTTTTAATTTTTGAACACCTATGTCACATGTAAAAATAGAGATATGTATTGGACATTTAAATGTGTTCACATAATTTTTGGATAGAACCAAGTCCTTAAGTTCCAAAGCAATACATGCCATGAACTTGGTAAATTATTCAACATTTATTACAGAGTTGGGATGTCATACTAGCTGTGTGTGGTTGTGAGGTGTTATGCTAGCTTTACTTGTGAACTTAATATTCACTTCTGAACATATATTCTTGGATTTGTAACCATGTATAAATTTGTTAAGCTAAATATATTTTGCTTGTGAATAACTCTCCTATGAGGTAGGCCTATCCCTCTTATGTTTGATATAATCTTTTTGTAGGATTTATTATTGGGTATGCCAAGTAGCTTTTGTTTTTAGATGGGCTTGTGACTTTATCTTATTTGGACTTTGAATTATATGGGTGGTGTTGACCAAGTGGCTTTGTAAGATTCATATTTGAGGTCTTTATCATTTGGCTATTTTCTTCCTTAGGATTTAATTCCATTAGAGAAATATTTTATGTGGATTTCTTAAATAGGAACTTGACTAGATTTATAGGTTGATACTTTTCCTTCTTGGTAAATAGATCAATGTTGCCTCTTGTCCCTTTTCTTGCATGGTCAAATGCTAACCCTCGTCTCTGCTACCTACTTGACTCGAGATGATCCGAATGATCCAAGTTTGTTCCATAGTCTCTTGTCACCTTTGAAGTATTGTTGATCCCTCTAGTCAATATTGGATATTAGGGCAAGTTCCTAATATCCATTAATTACGTTCCAAAAATTAAATTGCTTCACCCTTGGGTGAAGACAAACATGTTGATCACAAGGAACTTTCTATTATCCTTGTTTATTTTATTTGACATTCAATGGCTTTTATGTATACAAAAGAAACCTGTTAACAAGGTAGCTAATCTTGTTACCAACCTACTTCTATATAACACAAAGCTTCTGAATCTCATCTCAAGTTTCTTTCTTATATGTTTTGTCTTGCAGGAATGAGTTGGAAAGATTTGAAGATAAGAAACTAAGATCAGATGAGAAGATCAAGTTTAGTTTTTTAAATATAGGATTTCTTAAGCCTTTGTATTTACTTTTATTGTTGAGACTATGTAAGGACCATGTTTTATTGTACTCAACCAATTATATTGTTTGCTTTGACTTAATAATTCATTGAATTGTGATAGGTGTTAACACAAATCTCAATTTGGTATTTGTTTATGAGTTGCTTGCTTAGTTGTGTAAGCATGTACAACTTTATTATTCATTTCAATAAGTGTTCCCATTAAATATCATTTGTATATTCAAACTAAATCCGAATTCACTCACGAGTAAAATGCCTAGAGGTCGGTCGAAAGTTATCACATTCACCTAGAATGAGCTAAACCCTACTTCATGAAGGTGAATGAACTCCGATCACTCCATGGTTTTATTTTGCAAAAAAATTATTAGGGTTTTCAGATGCATGCATGCAGATGCACAAATCATACTTCTACCCTTCGTTGGTTGCTAAATGCTGGGGTATTACAAATACGATGGTGAGGACATGCCAACAATTGAGTGGAACAGGGAAGCTACGGAGAGAAAAACCAACACTTGGTCCAACAGCACTCCATGGAAAGCTATTTGAGAAGTTCAAGATTGATATAGCTTACATGAGAATTTTCTATGCTAAGGAAATGGCTCTTGACAGGATTAATGGCGCATGGAATGGGAGCTTCCAGTGCTTTATACATTTAAAGCTGAAGTAGAGATGCTAGTCCAGGGAGTGTTGTAGAGATTGACAAGCATACAGTTCAATACAAAATAAAAAAGAATTATTTGAGAAGGAGTGCTTCAGGAGGGCTTTGTTTCTTTCAAAGCTTGCTGGCAGGGGTTTTCTGGATGGTTGCAGGCCCTATTTGGTTGTCAATGCAACTGCTTTGACTGGAAGATGGAGAGGACACTAGTAGCAGCTTCTGCAGTTGATGGACACAATTGGTTATTCCCAGTTGCATTTGGTGTGTTGGAGGTAGAGTCCGAGGAAAGTTAGGTCTGGTTTCTGCAACATTTGCGCAACATTATAGGTAGCCCCCCAGGTTTAGCTATACACACAGATTCTAGCAAGGGTTTAGAGAGTGCATTAGAAATTGTATTCGCTGGAGTGGAGCATAGGGAATGTATGCGACATCTAGCGCAAAATTTCAAACAGAAATTCAAAGGTAGAGTTTATGATGAGAATATATGGCCAGCATCATACACATGCAGTGAGAGGAAGCATGAGCATCATTTGAGAGTGTTGTATGCTCACAATCCTCAGGTGAAGGAGTACCTAGATGCACATCATGGAAAGTTGTGGTCATGAAGCAAATCAATGAAATCTGCAAAGTAGACTATGTGACCAATAACCTGGCAGAGTGCTTCAATGCAAAGTTCAAGTTCGTGAAAGAGCTTTTGGTGTGGAAAGCATTTGATAAGATTAGGCAATGATCATGATAAAGATGGCTCTTCGCAAAAGAATTGCAGAAACATAATATGTTGGCCATATTATGCTCCCATCTCTGATTAAGGCATTGCATGCCAAGGCAAGAGGACTGAAGATGAAATGCATTCGATCGGCGACATACGAAGCTGAGGTCACATATACTGATAGTAAAAATAGGGAATGGAGGTATCGAATGAACCTAGCAAGTAGGGAATGCAGTTGTAGCAATGGCAGATCCGTGGCAAGCCATGCATACATGCCCTACATCTCATGACGGTTATCGGGGGCCAAGATGGCGAAGTTGATCAGTACATCTCTGAATATTTCTCTGTTGCTAAATTTAGGGCTGCTTATGCTTCCAATTTGCCTACACTCCTTGGAAAGACCAATGGAACATAGTAGATCCAGGGTTCACACTCCATTCTCCTGTACTGACTAGACCACCAGGAAGACCGAGGAAGAATAGGATAAGAGCAGGTGAAGAGGGTCATGTAAAAAGACAACATAAGTGCAAAAATGTGGAAACCTAGGGCACGTTGCTAGGCTTTGTACCAATCCAGTACAGGCATCATTTGGAGAAGAGGAACAATGGGCAGCAGCAAATGCAGAGGAGAATCAGCAGCAAATGCAGAGGAGAATGAAGTGGAAGAGGAGTATGCAGCAAATGAAATTGCAATACCGGCAGCTAGGTATGTCTGCAACCTTCCATTTTATGCATTACTTCCCTTCTTTATGTGGCTTATAATCTTATTTCTGATTGACGTAGCTCTAAGAAAAGGCCTATAGAGGAAGAAACATCGGTTGAAGGCAGAGAATTTGAAGCCATGGCTTCTGATGGTTTTTATGCTATAAGAGAGGAGGAAATAATATTGTTCCATTACAAATAATTGAACCCACAGGTGACCTTCAACTGGTCAGTGCAAGTACCTCCGTCAGCACCTCCACCTCCACAAACCCAAGTGAAGACCAAGAGGAGCAAGAAAAATGTGATTTTGAAACAACACAATATCCCAGCTAGGGAAACCAGGAGCAAGAGTGTTAAGCCATCTGCGAACACAAGGAGCAAATCAAAGATTTGAATTTGAACTTTGAATGCAAGTTGTAATCTATGAGCTTTAAGGATCTGTACTGATGCTATTGTGTTGTTTGTAAACTATGAACTATGTTGTTTGTAACCTAACAACACATAAAAGGAGGCCATGTGAAGGTTTCCCATTTTTTTGAATTAGTTTTGCCTAACCCTACCCAGAGCCTGTTTTGATACAAAAAACAGAAAATTTGGTTTTTATTCAATGAAAATCCTAAACCCCACAGTAATCACTATTCTACAACCAAGATACACCAGTGTGTCAAATATGGCCTCATTCCAACAATTTTTGCTATGTGAAACACCATACCCTAGCTCATTTGAGTCGAAAGCCATCCATCTTTGTACCTCTAACTCATTTCTGAGAAGGTTTTTTGAAAACACTTACATAACACATGTTTATAATTTTTCTACGTGCTAGGTCACATAACTAGAGGCCATGTGAAGGTTTCCCATTTTTTTTGATTTTTTTGAATTAGTTCTGCCTAACCCTACCCAGAGCCTGTTTTGACACTAAAAAAATGAAAAATTGTTTTTTTTATTCAACAAAAATCCAAAACCCCGTAGTAATCACTATTCTACAACCAAGATACACCAGTGTGTCAAATATGGCCACATTCCGACAATGTTTGCTATGTCAAACGCCATACCCTAGCTCATTTGAGTCGAAAGCCATCCATCTTTGTACCTCTAACTCATTTCTGAGAAGGTTTTTTGAAAAAACTTGCATAACACATGTTTATAATTTTTTCTATGTGCTAGGTCACATAAAAGGAGGCCATGTGAAGTTTTCCCATTTTTTTGATTTTTTTGAATTAGTTCTGCATAACCCTACCCATAGCCTGTTTTGACACTAAAAAACTGAAAAAATGGTTTTTTATTCAATGAAAATCCTAACCCCGTAGTAATCACTATTCTACAACCAAGATACACCAGTGTGTCAAATATGGCCTCATTCCGACAATGTTTTGCTATGTCAAACGCCATACCCTAGCTCATTTGAGTCGAAAGCCATACATCTTTGTACCTCTAACTCATTTCTGAGAAGATTTTTTGAAAAAACTTGCATAACACATGTTTATAATTGTTTCTACGTGCTAGGTCACATAAAAGGAGGCCATGTGAAGGTTTCCCATTTTTTTGATTTTTTTTGAATTAGTTCTGCCTAACCCTACCCAGAGCCTGTTTTGACACTAAAAAACTAAAATTTTGTTTTTTATTCAATGAAAATACTAAACCCCACAGTAATCACTATTATACAACCAAGATACACCAGTGTGTCAAATATGGCCACATTCCGACAATTTTTTCTATGTTAGAGGTCATACCTTAGCTCATCTACTCTATAAATGTCGTGAGACTACCCGGCTGTTGAGGGCATCCTCAGATCGAAACGAAGCGCCTACGTCCGATTCATCCGCACAGTTCGTTTCTACCTCCCGCGGTGACTGCTGCCCGTCGGATGCTGTTGTTTCCTATTTGACTTCTTGCTTTGCTGTCTAGCTCATTCTTTTTAATCCCTGCAAGCCTATAGAACCTTGTCGTGAGACTACCCGGCTGTTGAGGGCATCCTCAGATCGAAACGAAGCGCCTACGTCCGATTCGTCCGCACAGTTCGTTTCTACCTCCGCGGTGACTGATACCCGTTGGATGCTGTTGTTTCCTGTTTGACTTCTTGCTTTGCTGAAAACGCCCATGACGGGTGGGCCAAGGAGCATGTGGGGCCAGCAGATTCATTGGGTGAAACCAGCTCGTCTGCGTCACTCGTTTTGCTCCTTTGGAGAGCACTGTGCCGGTGAAAAAACCCCTAACCCAATCGCCTCCCATTCCCAGACCACGCCCCCACACCCCTCCTCGATCCATGCCTCCTCTTTCTCCCCAATCCGCCATCTCCCCCTTCCTAGGACGGCCGAGGCCCGCTCCCGCCCACGCCCTCGACTCCCTGCCACCGATGGCCTCCTCCTGGAGACCCACGAGGTGAGGAAGATGAGGTGACCCGAGGGAGAGCGGCAGCGGCAGCGGCGATAGCGCATCGACGAGGTGGTGGTCTAGAGCCTCCATGAGCACGCGCCTGGCAGACGGACATGCGGCGGTCGCGGTCCTCTTCTCCTCTCCGACTGTCGCCGTCGTCCTCCACCAAGCCGTTGCCGCCGCGTCTCCCAGCGACCTCGTCTCGCCCTCTGCCTCGATCTGGTCCAGGAACCAGATGGAGGTGGCGACTTGGAGGTTGCAGGCGACCCTAGCGCACCTTGGGAAGCGGCTCACACGTCGGGCGACGGTGAGCACAATGCAAACGTCAACGTGAGCTCCTCCCAGTCCTTCTCTATCTCTCTATCTTAAATCTGTAGCTTTGTCCTGAATTCTTAGTGGGATTTTCCTTGCAGCGAGGTAGGGACCAGCACAGGAGGCGCCCTGCCCTCAGCTTCCACAGTCGTGCGTCTTGTGAAGGGTATAGGGAGAGCTATTCCCGGATCTGGTGAGCATCCTTCGTTTATGTCTACAAATTTGTTCTCTTCTACACACATGCTCTCCTCTGTTTATGTCTGCAAATTTCTTTTTCTGGTAAGGAGAAGAGGAGTGGTTATAGGAAGAGCAAGGTGGATGTTGTTGTAATGTTCCAGGTCAAAGGAAATCATATTAGTAGTATTTCAAAGGATTGAGCATTAGAGCTTTAATTGGTTTGTAGCTGGATTCTTGAATTGTTGTATCATGTCATGCTGCTCTTTAGCGTCACTCTTCCTAAATCTGATGGTGCTGAGGAAGATTACTTTTTGTGAGGGATCCCTCATATTACTCCATGCTTTAAACCTGCTGATTTGAATATCACATTCTACAGGAATTAATTACCAGGTACTAAGGAAGATTACTAATAAGAGCTTGATGTATTGAGATGGTGAAAATTTATTCACTTCCTCTCTGCTGCATCAGTTTTTAGAAGCATATTCTAATCCTACAATGGTGTTACTTTTGCAGCCAGGTTTTAGGTACACCACTATTTGTTACATTTCTCCTTTCTGATATAGAGATAGAGATTTGGAGCATGATTGTCCAATGGGGTTGTGTTTTAGCTGTTCCCAAACCTCTGTCATGTTGTATGCATCTTTTTTTTGCTTTTCCATGACATCCTCTGCTGATTGCTTGAACTGTTTACCATTCTGTTTAAGTTTGGACAACCTCTGTACAGAATTTCTTGTGATAATATAATGAGGTATTAAGGTATGACTATGTTTTCCTGTGTAGCAGCCATATCCTGGGGAGTGATTAACTTTTTCCTTCTTTCATGGGGAGTGAGCTAAATATGTACCGGAAGTTACCCAAATATGGGGAGTGATTAACTTTTTCCTTCTTTCATGGGGAGTGAGCTAAACATTTACTGGAAGTTACCCAAATATGTGCTTGAAAGGAGCTCATTTTGATAATAGCATTTTGTTGACCTCATTTGATATTGATATGGCAAGGAGCTCTTCAGATATTGACATGGGTGGGCAAGACTCATTTTCATCGTAATTCCGATGATGTTTGCTGCCATTTTTGATCTTTCATTTTCGTTGACCTCATGTTGAACATAACAATGGTTTAGAAATTGGTATTGATATGATTGCGCAAGGAGGAATGAAAATGCTATTATCTGAAGAGCTCTAATTGGTGAGTCACCGGTGCGCAGAGTTCTCACAATCATGGTTATTGTTTGTTCATGTTTACACATGTATGAAAACACGCATTTCTCCCAGGCAAGACCTTGGTATAGTATATCTGGAAATGTCAGCATGTATTTTTTTTCATATATAGTACATATGTTGTATTTTGCAGTGTTCTATAAAACTAAAAGAAAATATTATATTCTATAAAACAAAAACAAAATATTATTCTGGTCATTACTGGCTAGCAATTATTTGGTCACACTACCAAAATCAATATGATTCTTTCCATCTTTTATTGTAGTCTGTAGATTAAATAAAGAGAGTAACCAGTCAAATGGGTCAACTAAGCAGCATGTGCGATATGTTTAGTATAATTTCACAAATTAGACCAATGTGGGATGTTCTATAACACTATATGCTTAACTTATGTGGTCCCATGCTTATTTTCTAAGAGATTGAACAGTGCCATGTTTATTTTTCTATAGTTTATTTACTTGAGTATCATCGAATTCATGAAGAGATCAGTGTTAGGTGTATTTTGGTCTCTTCCCCCTATTTTGATTTGATATTGATTTTGTTGGGTCTCTGATCAGACATCGGAGGATTGAGATAGATGTTTGCACCTGAGGTTCTCCATGTTTGTTGCAATGCAAGGGCCTTCTTGCTCCTAACCTAATGGGTACAACCATTAGACAGAAAGGAACATTTTTGGCCTTTTTGTTGACCTCTACCATTTTTATGAGGCAAAATTTGTATGAATCCAATTCTGAGAACAGTAGAGGAAAGAAAGAAATCACCTGCAAGTGTACTGCAAAAGTAGGCAACTGACTGGCTTGAAGATTTCTTTCCTGAAGCACTAGAATATGAGAAGTTGAAAAATGAAATGCTCCAGTTGGGATCAGAGGCGATGTAAAGAAGAAGTATTAGTGGTCCATCTATCGATGAGCTGTTCCAGTTAAAAATGAAGAAACATCTTAGGCTTCAGTCACTTTGTGTGCATGCATGAGTATTCGACTGAACAACAACTATTTTGGGCCTTCCGAGCTAATTGATATAGCAGGAATACAAACTGAACTTGATACTTTTCATTGATTGAGTCAGAGTTACAGTACAAGTTTTATATAAGCAAAGGCACCTAACTTACACTTCCACTTACACAATGTCATGACTTATGCACGAACCTGGACTTAGCCTAAGAACTACAATAGAGAACATGGATTACACAAATATGTATCCTTAGCAGACACCAACCCATAAGCTATGCTTGGAAGAAACATCAGCCAAAAATGAGCATCCTTCGACACTTACATTGATGTCAGTTTTTTAAATGTTTCCTCGTTTGCAATATATGACATGAGCTTTCGCGTTGCAGAATGGTGAAGTAGCATAACATTCTCATGTTTCTGTTTTCAGCGTTCTTGTTACAAAAAATTGATTGAATTCTGTCTATAGACAAAGGGAGCAATATCTCAATTTCGTGTTTCTACATTTGTATGTGCTGAGGGCATCAAGGAGTCAGAGGTGATACTTCCTTTTGTATTTAAATGACATACGATAAATCGTATGATTCACCTCCAACAGTCCTTCTAAATCCTTGATTGATTTGTGAAGAACATGGGCTTGCTGGTTCAGTGGAAGCAGCTACAAACAATGAGCTTGATTTATGATGTGTTCTTGTAAGATTATGGCAATGGCACTTCATTGAACTTCAAATCACTTTATTGTCGGTGTTCTATACAAACATGTTAATCTTTAAATTTCTATTATGGGAATATTTTGTACTTTAATCCCTGGTCTAATGTTCATGTGTCGTCATGGGCTTGCCATTTTCGTTGGATTTCATGAATTCTTGCAGATGTGTGAGTAAGTATTTCAAAATGGTGACACATAGCTGAAGAAGACTGATGACAATTGAGACTTCATTGTGGTCGATGTAAACACTAAAGAGAGTTTCCTAAATATTTGTTTATATAGTTGAGTGATTTCGAATTTGTAATGACCTTATTTCTGACATTTTTTACTTGAATATTTTATCCTGATTGAACTTGTGACGGAGAACAAATAGGTTTGATATATGTGCTTGTTTTCTTGTGAATGACATGTCAAAGTACCCTTTTAAACCCACTTTTGATGTGTTGTGTATTCTGTTCATAGAAACATGTTGTGTACTTGCATATGAAAAATCTGTTGATTATGCTCACTGTAAGGTGTATTCTAATGTCGCATTGTTTCAGTTTGTTTAGACTACATGAGTGGTTATTTAGCATAAACACTATGGGTTATGTCTTTTGTTAGATTTAGTAATTGGAGATCCACAGACCGTATTTCAACAATCCTTGACATATAGCGGGACATGGATTGTCTGACTTTATTAGCCTCGAAGTCAGAAGACTTAGGGTCATTGACATGTGGAGTCATCATACGTGTACGTGTGTTACATGTCATGGTTCAAAGTCACCCACAATAAGCGGTCCCAACATGAGTGAAGTTTAAATCAACATACAATGGAAACAAAAGAATATAAAACTTATGGCTTAATTTCTGCCTCGACTCCGCCACTTGCGCCAGCGGCGCATGGGTCATCTAGTTTGAGTCAAAAGCTATACGTCTTTGTACCTCGTAGCTCATTTCTGAGAAGGGTTTTTGAGAAAAACTTCCATAACACAGGTTTATATTTTTTTTCTAGGTGCTAGGGTCACATAAAAGGAGTCCATGTGAAGGTTTCTCATTTTTTTGATTTTTTTGAATTAATTCTGCCTAACCCTACCCCAAAACCGTGACCATAACCCTAATCCTAAACCTAAACCTAACCATAACTCCGATCCAGCAAAAACCGCCAAGATCTGAAAGTACATATTGTGCATCTAAAAGTGATTTTTTCAAAAAATCATGACCAAACTATGCGGCACTCGTAGTTCAAATCAGACCCACTTCGAGCGAAATCGACAGGAACTTGTATGAAATGTTTGAAATACCTAAGTAATGTTTTTATATCCAAACCCAGGGTTATATGTACTTATAAGGTGGTCTATTATTTTCTATCTCTTTGGATGTTCCTCTTTCGGTGAGCCATTTTGGTAGCCGCTTCACAAAAAAAGCCTATTTTGACACTAACAAATGAAAAATGGGTTTTTTATTCAATGAAAACCCTAAACCCCGTAGTCAACACTATTCTACAACCAAGATACACTAGTGTGTCAAATATGGCCTCATTCCGACAATTTTTGCTATGTCAAAAGCCATACCCTAGCTCATTTCAATGATGGTCAAGCCCTACAAACCCCGTTGACCATCTCTAAAGCAGAGCGCCACACTACATCCGTCAGATATGGTCTTCTAGAACGAATGGCGAGGCGATCCGCGAGATGCTAGTTCCTGCAATGTGATTGGCCGCGTAGGAGTAGCCACAGATTGGCTCGTGATTAACCCGCTGACGAGTGGGGCCATTGGGACTGCATCTGAATGGCACTGATCTGTTGCTCGTCGCCACTCCCGTCCCCATCCTCTCCCCTAGCACTGATATGTTGCTCATCGCCACCCCCGTCCCCATCCTCTCCCCTGCCACTGCTCCCGTCCCCATCAACTCCGGTCGCCACAAGAGCCGTAGATCTCCCGTCCCCATCCACTCCGGTCAACGACAACATGGTGGTCATGGGACGATGGCGAGGAATCTTCCAACGATCCAAGCTCTATTGGTAGCGATGTTAGTTGATTTGGGGTGATGGGTTTAGGGCTAGGGTTCATATTGATTTGGGGATTTCAGATTTCAGCTCTCATTTTGTCTTGTTAGGGTCCAAATACCATCTACGACTCTGATTACAACGGATTAGCCGATGATGGACCTATCCGTTGTTCTTGCAATTCCATGCCCTCCAAATTTGTTGGTTTGAAGGAGTTGGACTGGCAGGAGGTTCTTGGCCTGTTCGGGGAGGTCCGTAAAAATTACGAACTTTTTTTAGTCATTCAAATTATGTTTTTGCTGTGTAAATTTCTAATAGATTCTGCTCTATCATATAGGGAGGAGAAAGATGTGACTTTGTGCATTGGGTTGATCCCGTGTGGCCGAGTCCACTAAATAATTCTCTGTTGAAGCTATGGGAAATTTATACTGAAGTCAAAGATGGTATTGTTCATGATGCCTTAAACGATTGTCAAAGAAGGTTTGACTTGAAGTATGAGATTGCAAAGCTTTGTCGTGACCTGAGGTTTTCCCAAGATGAGCTTGAGCAAGTGGTTGAGGAAAATCAGGTGACACTAGCACTCAAGGCCAAAGCTAAATAAGCTCTGGTTGATGCACAAGCTGAATTGGAGGAGAAGAAGAAACTTGATGCATCCACTTCCAACATGCACAAGTTTTTGAGGGTGAAGGCAGAGAAAGATAGGGATCAGTTCAAAGAAGATAAGAGGAAGTTGGAGCACATGATTCGAGATCTGCTAAAACAGAATGAAGGGTTTTGGGCAAAGATCAAGAAGATAAAGATATCTGTGATGAGTAATATTGCTTCATCTTAGGTCAAGATCATTTATGTGTTTTACTATTAGTGTTTTAGCATTTATCTGTTGTAATGGATTCTCAAACTGATGTATTATTTACGAGTTGTGTGAGAGCTATCTTGCCAGCTCTCAAACTGATCATGATGTTGTTCTTTGAATCTATTCTGAATCTGTTCTCAATCTATGATGTTGTTCTTTGAATCTATTCTCAAACTGATCTTTATGATGTTGTCTTGCCAGCTCTCAAACTGCTGGAATCTATTCTGAATCTGTTCCATACATTTTTTTTTGGTGATAAAAAAAGACAGCCAGAGAGCAAAGAAGTGCTCCTTTGCGATAATTCCAGCAAAACTCAACTAGTCGACAGGGATCAAACTCGTGTCGTTGGGCCACCAAACCGCAACCCAACCACTGCGCCACTGCCACGGTGCTTAATTGTTTGTCATTGGGTATGTATCATATCACGTTGTACACGGTACTTTGACAAAAATTCAAGGCTCTTCTTTTCTAGCCTTTTTACATACATGGTTATGTTTGCTTTTTACAGACATGGTTATGTTTGCTTATCTCATACAAACACTTCGTTTCCCACTTTCAATAAGCCGTGCCAACAACACTTGGGACAAATAAAATACAACGGAACAAATATACACAACATTAATCTAACACATACTAATAGATAGATAGAAGTTCTCGAGCAGTACAAACACGACACAACTTTAATAAGTACTACATAAAAAGAATAAAGCCCTAAGACACTAGGGCACAACACACGGGGGCACAACACAGGAGGGCAACACCATCTTCACGAACACCGAGCCTGGGCTTCAACGCCATCTTCACTCCTCCTCCTCCTCGCCGAGATAGTAGGGGAGGGTGTGCATCCTATTGCGGGTGGGGAAGATGCTGTCGATGTCGGTGAAGATGTTGAAGGTGGTGAACGAGATGTACTCGCATCCACACCAAAAGACTTGCCCGAGGAGGAAGTACGCGTTGAAACGATTGGCAAAGCGGGCGACCAGCACAGTCAGCGGAGAACTCGCGTTGGGACGATGCTCATCCAGATGGAACATGATCGGTGAGCCCGCTGGGAGGTGGGCGTAGCCGCACGGAGAAAGCACGTGGCCAACTCCCTTGCTCCCCTCCACCTTGACAGCGCCCAAACGCGTAGCGTGGTCTCCACGACCACGCCGGCGGGGGTACCGCATCTCCGACACGGTGGGTGGCGGGCGGAAGGTGGGCCCATTGTACTGCATCTTCGATTGGCTTCACTTCCTTTGGATAGCTTTTGGTGAAGAGAAGAGAAGGGACGCAAATGGACTTGTGGAGGATGAGGTGGACGAGGGGGGTTTAAATAGGTAGGAGAGACGAAGAGGTAGATGGAACCGCATTCAACGTGCATGTCGGTCCGTATACAGTAGGCTTTACTCGGCTCGCGCTTTTCACACTAATCGACGCTTTGAATCGTTGCACACTCTGAATCGAGATGCTCTAAATCGAGGTGACGTTGCGGCTGCGCGCGACGTGTGAGGCGCGAATGCATGCATGCATCGTGGCGCATCATGGCGCGGCTGCGCGCGTGGACGGCATCGTGGCGGCTGCGCGTGGACGGCATCGTGGCGGCGCGCGTGCATGGACGACATCGTGGCGGCGCGCATGAAGGCATGCAAGCAGAGAAAAATCAGTGATGTCCGTGCATGCACGGCAGGCTGCACCATCATCGCATGCATAACAGGCTGAACCATCGCGGAAATCAATTAATCACTGAACACGGCCCAATGGACACAAGCACGGCCTAAGAGGATCCATAGAACCACAGCCTAACGTTCCAAAGAGTGCCACCATCCTACACAGTCCGACCGGCCCCACTCGTCAGAGTTAACGGTCAATGCCTTGACCAACGGCAAACGTCCAGTTTGTCCATTTGTGAGAGTTTCAGACAAGGCAGAGGGGAAAAGTGAGAAAAAGTTAAGAGCGTGGCCATGGCTGAGTAGTACTAAGGAACCAGGGGCACAGAAATAGAAAACCCAATATGTTTTGGTATTAATGACAACATAATAATTTAAATCTAATATTGCTTTGTGAGTTCGTTGTAGCGCCCCGACCCCGGAATTACACAATGAGGCTATGTAACCCACAGGCTATGCTACATGATCGAATGGCATGGGGTTACCGCTCCCACGCAACACCTCGATCATGTCATAAACACTGGCATAGCTATCAATGTATAATAAAGAGATCAAGACTTGTGGAACAACTGGCACATCATAGACTCTACGACACAAAAGATCATATAGCAACTCATATAGCGAGAAAGATACAAATTACACAACAGGGGTCACAGACCCATCAGTACAACAAACGGAAGCCAGATATGTTGTCTAAACAACAAGATCCAAATTAGGGCCTGAGAGGCCTACAGATAAACATCCTAGCCAGCTTGTTCCATGACGTCCCAAGCTGCCACCTGGGAACCCCAGACTACTCGTCGATGTCAAGGAAGAACCCACCTGACTGCTCGGTGACGTCCTCCTCTGAAACAATTAATAATCAACAAGAGAGGCTGAGTACGACGTACTCGCAAGTTTAGTAGGGCGATATAGGCCCAATGATGACATGGCTCTAAAGCTGTATAGTAGTTGTTTTGCATAAAGCTAGTTTTCATACTTTTAAAACATAATTGAATCATGGCATCGACTACTCAGACGGTTTTCTCAAAGGGGATAAGATAGTAAAACTTCTTTCTTTATTTCATAATGAACCATCATTAGCCATTTGTCACCACTCGTCTCCACCAAGGCACTCCCTCGAATCACCCTCGAGGAAATGAACCTTTAACACATGTTGTCAAGTTGCAACCTCTAGTTGCCAAATTTTAATTAGGTTCAGTGTTTTCTATGATCTCGTAAATCCGTTCCCAAGGCGTCCATAACCGCGGACACGGCTTTTCGAAAAGATTAAACCCTGCAGGGATGTACTAATTTACCCATTGGTATCGTCCGGCTCGCCTGATTAGCTCTCTTCCGGGGAAAGCTGGCAAGTGGGCGCGGTTAAACCTTTACCTCGAATGAGACTATCCAAGGATCATCGTGGCGACAGGACAAGTTTATCCAGCCTATTTCAGCCCCTACCCCCATCGCCACATCCTAACACCACCACACCCTCTTCATCGTGCCTCATCCACCTGCAACTCACACGCAAATGGAAAGCGCAAATTAGAGGACCCTTGGATACGCCCGCACAAGTTATTCAGTTAGTGAGGATTCCATATGTCCCACCGATGGCAGCACGCTCAAACCTTGGTTCTAGAGATAAGAACTCGCACCTAGGGGCAAGAATGAGACAAAACACCATCCCCGATGGCAACTCATCCAAGCCTTTTTAAGCAATTTAATTAAGTACCACAAGTAACCACCTTGTCCGAACATTCCATTAACATCATAATTATGGAATTAAATCTCCGGACAATTTAGCATTCGACTAAGCATAGCTAAGCCTATAAATAGACAACAATATATCTTTATCTCAGGCCAACACATCAACCTATGGTTAATAGGAGGGGAAACATATATTGGTTTGGGGAACATGCATTTCATAGGATACTCCAGCATTGACCAAAGGTTGACATTGGAACCGAATGCAATATTATGGTGGATAAAATATTTGTATAAAACAATACGATGCTACATGCCAAGAAGGTTAGGTTATCTCTTGCCTTGCTGACGGGGCTGGAAGCACTGCTCGTCAAGGTACGGTGGGGAAACCTCGACTCCTGAATCTATCGATACCCAACCAAAAACAGAAGAAAAAATAAATAACACGAAGACAAGGTGCAATGCGCAATCATGATGACATGTCAAGTTTATGCTCTGATACCATCATATAATTTAGCTAACAATTTAAATGGAGTGCCAAATAATTAGTGCAAGTATTTGGAAGCAACCCCATATTTAACTTTAATGACCACATTGCTTATGAATTATTATATTACTACAATGAGGTTTAAATATGCATGAACATGGCATGATTAGATAGGTATGGTTCTCCTGATCATTTTGGTACCTTGTTTGTAATTTTACAAATTACGATGATTAAATAGTGAATTAAATGATTATTCAAATTTAATTCTTTTAACAATTTAAAGAATAACATCAAAGGAAAATTTGTTGTCATGATGTGATATTAGCATGGTTTGATAGTATTTGCATTGCTGATCATTTGAAAATTTAGGAACAACATTTATTTGATTATTAAATTTTTTCAAAATCTGGCCGGCCTCTAGACCGGCCTAGGCCGGCTCCCAGGCCAGGCACATGTCTGAGCCAGCCGGCCTCCTGGCCGGCCCAGACCGGCACCCAGGCCGGGCACATACCTGAGCCTGCCAGCCTCCTGGCCGGCCGGACCGGTTCCCAGGCTGGCCACCTAAGCATCCACATCGGAGCGACGGCCCACGGTCAGGTTTTACCCGGGACGTGCCACGACCGGCGCGCGCGGTGGTGATGACCACCGGTGCGTCGACCACGGATCCGTCGGAAGGAGACGCGCGTGAGCCCGAGAGGGGGTGCATTTCACGCGACGCATTGTAGGGAACCTATTGGCGGCGCGACGGACCTAATGGTCGCCGGAATGTGCTCCGGCGACGAGCTACGGCGGCAGTGCGGTCCGGCCTACAGCGCTAGGATGAATTAGAGGGAGAGGGAGAGAATGAAGGGGTCCCGGAGGACGGTGTGCTCACCCTGAGCGCGTGTACGTGCTCGTCGAGGACTGGGGAGGAAAGCACTGGCGGCAATCGGCTCGGCGGTGATGGTCAGAGTAGAAGAAGACGAGGACGAAAGCGACGACTCCGGGCTCCCCGGCACGATTGCTTGGACAAGGACGAAGAGGGCGACAAGGCGGAGCTTTTGCCCCACGTCGATCTGCTCTGCGGGCTCCCTAATGGCGGCGATGCACGGGCGACGACGACGGGCGGATGACGACCATGGCGCTAGGGTTAGGGTTTCGGGGAACGGGAAAAAGTGAGGGGGGAGCAGGTGAGAGGGGAGCAGGTGGGCGTCCTCGTGTGGGTCTTTCACCACGGAGGGCACGGTGGCATGGCGCGAGGGGGGAGCATGGCGGCATGGCGGCAACAGGGCGGCCACTGTGGCCACAGTGAGAAAGAAGGTGAAAATCGCGAAAACCCCCTGGCTGCTTTTCTCTCTTACAAATTTTAAAACTAGCAGGGTTCTAATGAAAATATTAAGGCCTTTAAACATTTATTAAAATTATGAAATTAATCGGGTAGACTCCCCATGACATTTAGAAGCTCCACAAAAATTGGTGTTGCAAAATAAAATGTTTTGAACACCAATTGTTCATAGGGTTTGAATATGGCAATTTTTTTATTAATTTCCAAAAGTTATCTTTATTTTACCTTAGCTATTTATTTGGGGCACTTAAGCAATTCATAAAATTATGAAAATATTTATGAAGGATCCCAATAAAATAAGAAAGCTCCCCATATTTTTCTTTTGAAATTTGAAAGGTTTAACATGGTTTAAAAAATAGGAATTGATTTGCACCAATTTTGAATTCTCAAATTTATTTCTTTGCTTGGTAAGAATTTGCTTTTGCCAAAATGTTTATAAAATATATTCTTGGAACTTCCTGGACAAATATGATAGTTCAAATTGAAATTTGTTTAACCAACAACATTCACCATCGTTGATTTATTAGTTAAAGCCAAAGCATTATTTCATGTTAAGCAATTTAATTAGGGATGCCATCATGCCATATGAAATGAAAAAGTGGAAAAATTACTCATATTTCAAGGTACCAAACTGGGGCTGTTACATTCATGCAGTTTTACACAGGAAGAAGTTCCAGTTGGTGGCAGTACCGCCGGGGTTGGCGGCAGTGCCGCCATGCCTAGGGCTTGCGAGCCCTCCCGTTGGGCTGGCAGTGCCGCCAGCACTACCGCTAGCACTACTGCCCGGGAGGTGCTCTGTGAGCCCTCAGCGGTAGTACCGCCGCCTCCGGCGGCAATACCGCTGCTGGGACTTATGAGCCCTCCCCTAGGACTGGTAGTGCCGCCCGCACTGCCGCCAGACTACCGCCCGGGAGGCTCTCTGTGAGCCATTAGCGGCAGTACCGCCGCCACCGGCGGCAGTACCGCTGCTGGGGCTTATTAGCGCTCCCCCGGTACTGGCAGTGCCGTCCGCATTGCCGCCAGCAGTGCCGCCAGGAGGGCCGTCTGTTTTCCCGTAGCGGTAGTACCGTCGCCTTCGGCGGCAGTACCATTGCTGCGGGATGGACCCTCTCTTGGCAGAAGGAGCCGTTTGAAGACTGAAGCGTGCGGCGGTAGTACCGCTGCAGTGGAGCAGCAGGATGCCAATAGATCCTTGGAAGAGAGGAGTATAAAAGTAGGGCTTCTCCCTCCTTTGCTTTTTAAGGCTCTAGCTCAAGTTTACTCTCTCTCCTCCATTAATAAGCCCAAGCTAAAATTTCCTAGATCTCCCACTCCCTTTCCCCAACTTCGTTGATCTTTTGAGGAGTGAAGTAGGAGACCTACATCTATCCTTCCACCGAAGGAATTTCGAATCCCCCAATATTTGCTAGTGGATCTTCGATCTTGTAGACTCTTAGGGTTTCTTGGGAACTCTAGGAGAAAGTGCGGGTTTCGGAGCTTTATAGTTTGTGAAGAAGCTCCGGGACATTGTTGGGAGTCCCAACTCATTGTGGAGAGCCCCAACCTTGGTGTAAAGGTTTGGTCAACGCCTTCAAGTCGACCTCATAGTGGAAAGAGCTATTCCCTCACGGAAGTAGCACCTGGAGAATAGGGTGAGCACGGACGTGCTTGTAGGAGGGCCAAGGAGCCCCCACACCTCTCCAATGTAGACGTACTTCCCTTGGGAAGGAACTACGTGAATCATTTCCTCGTGTCAACTTGCGGTGACTTATTTCCTTTACTTTCCGTTGCGCTTTTACTCGTTCCTTGTATCTTATCACCTTGAGTTGTTCATCAAGTTGCACATCTCGATAACTTGTTTTTACTTTGTTAAAACCCTAATTAAAAGAAAAATAATTAAAATTGGTAGTCGCCTATTCACCCCCTCTAGTCGACCATACTTTCTTTCAATTGGTATCAGAGCCTCATCTCTTATCAAAGATTTAACAACCTAAGAGAGTTTGGCCGATAAAGAGGATTCCGAAGCACCAGACACTATAGGTTACATCAAAGACGCTTTCGGTGGGCATGCCTCAAAGGTTGACACCCTAGAGACAAGCATCACCGCTAATATCAATGCTAACCTTGGTTAGACGATGCGGAAGATTCGAGTAATATTTAGGGAAGGCTCCTAGAGTTAGCCCCCCTCTCATTCCCATTGAGGGTGGTGGTAGTGATATCCTCACTAACCCCACCTTGAGTGCAGAAGCAACCAAAGAGAGTGGTACTAACCCTATGAGTTCTCCGGGCACCTTTGCCCAAATTCCTCCGGGGGAATCTACAACAACATCCACCCCATCATCTCTATGCCACACATAAACAATATGCCCCCCACCCTAAAATTTATTCAATTAATTTGGCTAGATGGCAATTTAAATTGCGCTCTCATATGTCAAGCTCTTGCACTCACTTGTGGCGAATTTTAGAGAAAGGATTTCATCCGGTGGATCCTAACAACTTGACACCAAGGGAGGACATCAACTCTCAACTCAATGCCACCGCCCTTCACACAATCCAATCGGCGGCAACCGATGAGTATCTCCCACATATCCAAATGTGCAAGACCGCCAAAGATGCTTGGCAAAAGCTCGACACCCTCTTCTTGGGTAACAAAAGCATCCAACAATCCAAGTAAGAAACCACTTTGGATCAAGCCGAAGAGTTCATGATGTAAGACGATGAGTCACCGGAAGATCTATATCGAAGACTTACGGCCCTCGCCGTGACATTGACCGAGTACGGTGACAAGCAAGTGGATGATGCATGGATCAAGAGGAGGTTTCTCAAGGCCATCACCCCCTTTAAGAAATCTTTGGCCACCACCATATGGTCAAGAGCGGACTTTGCCTCCATGGACTCCAACACCGTCCTAAATGAGTTCGTTTCCATTGGCATTATCAACAAGAATGCCGATCATGCTCATGCCCGTCAAAGAGCTCTCGCTCAAGCTCCATCCACCCTTGCTTTGAAGTCAAGAGTCGTTGCCCATGAAGAAGATGACGATGATGAATATGATGAGGAAGAAGTGGATGACTTCCGTGGTCTTCATGAAGCAATATCACTTGCCGCGGACACATATTGGAAGAACCAGAAAAGCGGCAAGAGATTGCCCCCACCAAAAGGAGGTGAACCAAGAATCAACAAAGCCAAGACATGCTATAATTGTGGCAACGTCAACCACTTCATCATGAGTTGCCCCTTTGAGAATAGAGAAGAGCATGGGGGGAGGCTCATTCGTAAGGACAAGTCCAAGTCTTCCCCAAGCAAGAAATTCGTCAAGAAGAAGGTTCCTAATGACTTTGCCACTCAAGAGAGAAAAGTTGAAGGAGAGTACATGTCCGGTGATGAAGACGAAGATGAAGTTGTAGGTGTGGCCCACGTCGCCATAGCTACCTCTTCCTCTTCACCTTCATCCCTCTTTAAATCCCCCAATGAGAATGCTCCATCAACACCCACATGTCTCATGGAAAATTCCACTTCGGCAACGACCATTTCTCCCAAATCCATTGCATCTACTTCTCCATCTTTGTTGGATTGTGTGGATAAAATTGAGAAGGAGTCACAAGTTACAAATGATTTAGATGAATGGCTTGCCAAACTTAAAGGTGTGACCAAAGTTAATGTTGATGCTCTTATTGAACAATTAGATGAGAAAGAGGAAATAATTGTCACCTTAGAAAGTCAAAGTGATGAATTTGCTAATGAAGTTGCAAGTCTTTCTAAGGCTTTTAAAGAAGAGCAAACTCGTAGGAGTGCTCTTGAGGAAAAATATGCTAACCTTGATGAAACCTATGGAATTGACATAACTAGACTTAAAAAGGATAATTAACATTACATTGCTCTTGCTAATGTTCTTAAAAAGGAAAAGTGTGAGCTAGGGGTGACAATGCTAGACTCATCCAAGAAAATGAGAATCTCGAAAGAGAACTCAAAACTCTTAAGGAGTCTCATAATCAACTCCTAGGTCAACTTGTAAAAGAAAAAGTTTCTCTTTCTATTGGTAATATTGCTAGCTCTAACCCATGTTGTGAGCATACTAATCTTGTTGAAGAGTGTAATACCATGAATTAATTTATAAAGTATTTTGTGGACAAAATTGTAACATAGTTGTCCAGGATTGAATTTTTTTAACCGTTGGTAATATGGAGAAGTCTTGGACCATAATTGAATTCGTCTCTTGGAGCTGATCAAAAGAAAAACTAAGATTGTCCAATTTAATGTTTGGACAGATCGGAGAATTCTATTAAATGTAGAACATTGGTTTTTTCCCGTGCGAGTCTTTCTGATTAAAAAAAAGAAGAGAGATGGATATTTATCCAACCCAGCCAGCTCCCTTTTCCCCACAAGACGCCCTTGCTCTAGTCCACCCACAGTTATCGTCGCCGTTGTCGCTGCCGCATCAAGAATCCCCAATCGCCGTCACAGTAGTTCCAGTACAAATCACCTCAGGCTGCAGACTGGACAGGCTGGACTTCTCACGGTTCCATCCAGTGGCGGGCCCAGGATTTCGAGGGCGTGTATTCGAAAATTTAAAGGGCACAGTTTTTTTTTTTTTGAAAGTCAAAACGCTGGGTTTCAGCATGTATAATTGATTATATCATCATATAGTCCTACAGTATAATCTATGTTTAAAAGATATGACATAATTTTTTACACAATATTACAACATAATATCATAGATTTCTAGAACCGATCATAACTTGATATTGTTTAAAAAACATAGTAGGTACCAATTGTTCCAAATATTAAAGAAGAAGCATCTGAATAAGAGGATAGATAATACCAAAATGTTAGGAAAGCTTATAACTTTACGATGCTTTAAGGCTTGAAAACTAGGGATAATGTCCTTATTTTCAATTTTTCTTCAGTTTCTCTCTTCTTTGCAGCAGCTCCTTCCAAGAATGCTTTCGAAAGCAACCTATTCAATCTGAAAAAACAAACAATAATTAGATCGTA
Organism: Puccinellia tenuiflora; assembly: GCA_012064385.1. NCBI lineage: Eukaryota > Viridiplantae > Streptophyta > Magnoliopsida > Poales > Poaceae > Puccinellia > Puccinellia tenuiflora. The sequence goes on from QRDG01000706.1 coordinate 448,623, forward strand.
TGACTTTTGAACAAATTACATCTGATTTTTTTTTCTGAATTTGCACAACACCTCAAGTCCTCTATGATTAGAATGGTTCCTAGACGCAATCAGCGCAGCCGAACGTCCGGTCCTGGTTGTGCAGCCACCGAGTCAGAGGAGTGAAGCCTGCAGGTCGCGGCCTGTCGTGTCGACGTCGGGACTCCGCCGCCGCGGGTCGAGTCGCCACTCGCCCGATCTAGGGACTAGGGCTGGGCGCCTGGGCAGCGAGTTCTGTGCTTCATGCGTTCAGTTTGGGGAAATGAATGATGCACGATCAGAAAACCGTGAGGACGTGAGGACCGGGCCGAGTGAACACACATTGCCTGTCGCTAGACGTACAAGGAGCAGCGATGGTGCTAAGTGGGCCAATCAGCATGTTGGGCCTACTAGAGGAGGGTGGATGGAGACGTGGGCTTGTCCCGAATATCTCCTATTTCCAGCATTTTTCATATATGTATGCGTATTATGTATTGAAATACCTAGTTTTTGCTCAGAAAAAATGGGTATTCAACTGAATACCCTTAAATTGAAGTGGGCCCGCCCCTAAGGTCGCGGCCTGTCGTGTCGACGTCGGGACTCCGCCGCCGCGGGTCGAGTCGCCACTCGCCCGATCTAGGGACTAGGGCTGGGCGCCTGGGCAGCGAGTTCTGTGCTTCATGCGTTCAGTTTGGGGAAATGAATGATGCACGATCAGAAAACCGTGAGGACGCGAGGACCGGGCCGAGTGAACACACATTGCCTTTCGCTAGACGTACAAGGAGCAGCGATGGTGCTAAGTGGGCCAATCAGCATGTTGGGCCTACTAGAGGAGGGTGGATGGAGACGTGGGCTTGTCCCGAATATCTCCTATTTCCAGCATTTTTCATATATGTATGCGTATTATGTACTGAAATACCTAGTTTTTGCTCAGAAAAAATGGGTATTCAACTGAATACCCTTGAATTGAAGTGGGCCCGCCCCTAAGGTCGCGGCCTGTCGTGTCGACGTCGGGACTCCGCCGCCGCGGGTCGAGTCGCCACTCGCCCGATCTAGGGACTAGGGCTGGGCGCCTGGGCAGCGAGTTCTGTGCTTCATGCGTTCAGTTTGGGGAAATGAATGATGCACGATCAGAAAACCGTGAGGACGCGAGGACCGGGCCGAGTGAACACACATTGCCTGTCGCTAGACGTACAAGGAGCAGCAATGGTGCTAAGTGGGCCAATCAGCATGTTGGGCCTACTAGAGGAGGGTGGATGGAGACGTGGGCTTGTCCCGAATATCTCCTATTTCCAGCATTTTTCATATATGTATGCGTATTATGTACTGAAATACCTAGTTTTTGCTCAGAAAAAATGGGTATTCAATTGAATACCCTTGAATTGAAGTGGGCCCGCCCCTAGTTCCATCCCGAAGAACACCAGGAGCTAGAGATGTTGCTCCTATTTGAACTGGTTCGATTCCTATAGCTGGTCCTGCAACTTTTCTTTTCCCTCGAGCAATTGAATAGATCTGGTCGTGTGATTATCACTAGTGCATAGGTAGCTTTGCTTCAGCCATGAAATTCTGGTATGAGTGTGTTTCCTTTGATCGGTAGTTTGATTGACGATATTTGAATCTAAGAAGTAAGCTGCCTGGCAAAGACCTGTATACTTATTAAATCTGGATAGTTCTAATTTACAAGTCTGAGTACTAGTTAATATTAGCAAGTCGTGTTATTCAATCTGGTGGATATCTAAGACGTGTAGCCCTTTTAGATCCTGATGTTTTTGTCTACAGATCTGAGTACGTAAAGATGCTACCAAGTCCCATTTATTTCTTTCTCTAATTCACCCTGATGGTTTTGCACACCATGGCTCCCGATTGTTGTCTCAGCTAGAAATTTGGTACACACACGGGACTTGAAGTAGGCATTAGACTATTTATGTTTGAAGAGTGCTTTGTTTACACTAGTGGAAAAACAGCCAAAGGATGTTACCCTTAGTACCGGTTTGGTTACAAACCGGTACTAAAGTTAGCACTAGTACCGGCTCCAGAGACCAGTGTGCCGGGAATCTCTAGTACCGGTTTGTGCTGGACCTTTAGTACCGGTTCGTGCTACGAACCGGTACTAAAAGGTTTCGCGCCAAATCTGTTGTGCAGGTGGGGCCGGTGTTGAACCTTTAGTACCGGTTTGCATAGCAAACCGGTACTAGAGGGTTGCCAGCCCCTATTTCTTCAACCCGAGCCGTGCTAGCTCTCCATCTCCAACACATTTCTAAAAATTTCTCTCCTCTCACACTCCAAACAAATCTCCATTTTCTGCACCATTTTGTTAAGATTGGCTGCAACGATCTATCCAAGGGTTAGCAACATGATCCTTTCTTCCGGCGTTCCTAATTTAGCTCATTTCCTATAGTTTAGCTCGTTTCACTTTTTTAGTGCTAGCAAGATGTTTGATGAAATGTCTAAATTAGTGATTTCATTCGTTTTATATGCAATTTGAGCTCAAATTAAAGTATGCTTTGTTGGTTTTAGTATCTTCCCCGTCCTCACCGCCGTCGACCGCCAGCGCCGTCCCTAGCCGGCACCACCTCGGTGAGCCTACTTGTTTTTATGTTTTATAAAAAAACTTAGTTTTATGTGATAGATGCATAGTTTTACTTTATAATTTTCTTACTTGTATGATTGTTTTTTTTATGTATAGTGCCATGGTTTTGATATCCGTCCCCGTCGGCCCTCGTCCGGTCTATGATTCGGATGTGGTATACTTTTATAACTATTTGTTTCATTTTGTCATGTGACAATTATGCCGACCAACTTGACATAGATATTTTATCTAGGAGGTAGTTGAACCAGAAATTACAACCGACCCTCTTGTCGAGATGCTCAATGAATTTGAGAAAGAAAATAATGATTTGAAAGAAAAATTGAAAAGAAGTGAAGATCTTCGTCTGCAATGCCTAGAAGAGAAGATGAAATTGGACTTGAAGTTTGCCGACGTCGTCGATGATCACCAGATCAAGATGGATGCAATGCGCTTGAAGATTAAAAAGATTAGAAAATATGCCATTAATCAAGAGGCTTGGTATCATTATGCTGTTGGTTCAGTAGTTACCTTAGTTGCGATTTTCATCGCATTTTTTGTTGGTTTTAATTTTTTTAGATAGTTGTATGTTAGTTTGAGTGTATGTTTTATGAGAACTATGTATTACATTTGGTCAGTACTCTAATTTGCTTTTCATGTGATGAACTTGAATATTAATTAATTTTGTCACTCATCTATTTATGAAGTAGTGTAATTAACGGTTATTGATATACTTATATAATGCAGATGAACCGACAATGGATGTACGGTGACCGACGTTGTCCCGAGTTTATTAATGGCATGCATAATTTTCTCCACGTGGCTGAGGCAAGCAAGCGGTCGAATGGTTTCATGTGTTGTCCATGTAGTTCCTGTAAGAATATGAAGGATTACTCTACCTCAAGAACCATTCACGCCCACCTGTTAGAGAACGGTTTCATGCCCGGCTATAATTGTTGGACAAAGCACGGAGAAATAGGGGTTATAATGGAAGACAACGAAGAAGAAGAGGATAACGACAACTATCCTATGTTCACTGAACACGATGATATGACAATGGGGGGAGACGAAGATGCAGAAGAGCTCATTTTTGATGACCCTGATGACGATTTAGGTCGGGCCATTCATGATGCGAAGATTAACTGCGGAAGTGAAAACGAGAAGTTGAAGTTGGAGAGAATGTTAGAGGATCACAACAAATTGTTGTACCCAAATTGCGAAGATGGCCAGAAAAAGCTGGGTACCACATTAGAATTGCTGCAATGGAAGGCAGAGAATGGTACTTCTGACAAGGGTTTTGAAAAGTTGCTGAAAATAATAAAGAAGATGCTTCCAGGGGAGAATGTATTGCCCTCTAGTACGTACGAAGCAAAGAAGGTTGTCTGCCCTCTAGGATTAGAGGTGCAGAAAATACATGCATGCATCAATGACTGCATCCTCTAACGCGGTGAGAAGTACGAGAATTTGAATGCATGCCCGGTATGCGGTGCATTGCGGTATAAGATCAGGCGAGATGACCCTGGTGATGTTGAGGGCGAGCCGCGCCCCAGGAAGAGGGTTCCTGTCAAGGTGATGTGGTATGCTCCTATAATACCACGGTTGAAACGTTTGTTTCAAAACAAAGAGCATGCCAAGTTGTTGCGATGGCACAAAGAAGACCGTAAGAAAGACATGATGCTGAGACACCCCGCTGACGGGTCGCAGTGGAGAAAAATCGACAAAGAGTTCAAGACATTTGCAGATGACGCGAGGAACTTAAGATTTGGTCTAAGTACAGATGGCTTTAATCCTTTTGGAGAGCAGAGCTCCAGTCATAGCACCTGGCCAGTGACTCTATGTATCTATAACCTTCCTCCTTGGTTGTGCATGAAGCGGAAGTTCATTATGATGCCAGTGCTCATCCAAGGCCCGAGGCAACCCGGCAATGACATTGATGTGTACCTGAGGCCATTAGTTGAAGAACTTTTACAGTTGTGGGATGAAGAAGGTGTACCTGTGTGGGATGAGCACGAACAAAAGGAATTTAACCTACGAGGGTTGTTGTTCGTAACCATCAATGATTGGCCTGCTCTTAGTAACATTTCAGGACAATCAAACAAGGGATACAATGCATGCACACACTGTTTAGGTGAGACTGACAGTATATATTTGGGAAACAAGAATGTGTACTTGGGGCATCGTCGATTTCTTCCAAAACAACATGTCGTAAGAATGGGAGGAGGCAAGCATTTCAGAGGTGAGGCAGATAGCCGGACGAAGCCTACCCGCCCTACTGGCGATGTTATATATGATATGATGAAGGATTTAAAAGTGATCTTTGGAAAGGGTCCTGGCGGACAATCTGTTCCGAATAACAGTGCCGGACACGTACCCATGTGGAAGAAGATGTCTATATTTTGGGAGCTACCCTATTGGAAAATCCTAGAGGTTCACTCTTCAATCGACGTGATGCACGTGACGAAAAATCTTTGCGTGAACCTGCTAAACTGCTTGGGCGTGTACGGGAAGACAAAAGATACACCGGATGCACGGCAGGACCAGCAACGTATGCACGAACGAGACAACCTAAATCCAGAGAAGTATCAAGGTATTGCCAGCTACGCTCTTACAAAAGAAGAGAAGGAGATCTTTTTTGAAGTCCTGAGCAGCATCAAGGTCCCGTCTGGCTTCTCGTCGAATATAAAGGGAATAATAAACATGACAGAGAAAAAGTTTCAAAACCTAAAGTCTCATGACTGCCACGTCATTATGACACAATTACTTCCGATTGCATTGAGGGGGCTTCTGCCAGAAAATGTTCGAGTACCCATTGTGAAGCTATGTGCATTCCTCAATGCAATTTCTCAGAATGTGATCAATCCACTAACTCTATCAAATTTACAGAAGGATGTGGTGCAATGTCTTGTCAGCTTCGAGTTGGTGTTTCCACCATCCTTCTTCAATATTATGACGCACCTCATAGTTCACCTAGTCGAAGAGATTCACGTTCTCGGTACTGTATTTCTACACAACATGTTCCCCTTTGAGAGATTCATGGGAGTCTTAAAGAAATACGTTCATAACCGTGCTAGGCCAGAAGGAAGCATCTCCAAGGGCTATGGAACAGAGGAGGTCATTGAGTTTTGTGTTGACTTTATTCCTGACCTTAAGCCGATCGGTGTTCCTGAATCACGCTATGAGGGGAGACTGCGTGGAAAAGGCACGCTAGAAAAGAGAGCAAAAATAAATATGGACGGACATTCTTTCACTAAAGCACACTACACAGTCCTACATAATTCCAGCATGGTGGCTCCGTATATATTGGAACACAAGGATATTTTACGCTCAAAATATCCGGAGCAAGGTGAAGATTGGATTGATGGAGAACACCAGACGACTTTCGGCGGTTGGTTGCAAACACATCTCATTAATGACACCACTATTGAAGAACAACTATACTTGTTGGCCAAGCAACCATCTTTTTGTATATCGACTTTTCAAGGGTACGAGATAAATGGGAATACATTTTACACGATCGCCCAAGATCAAAAGAGCACCAACCAAAACAGTGGTGTCCGCTTTGATGCAGCAGACGACAATGGGAAGAAGGTCACATATTATGGGTACATAGAGGAGATATGGGAACTTGACTATGGACCTACTTTCAAGATCCCTTTGTTCCGGTGCAAATGGTTCAACCTAAAAGACGGGGTGCAGGTAGACCCACAGTACGGAATGACTACAGTGCATCTCAAGAATCTAGCATACGAGACCGAACCATTTGTGCTTGCCAGTGAAGTGGCCCAGGTTTTCTATGTGAAGGACATGTCTACCAAACCGAAAAAAAGAAAAGAAAGGCAAGAGGACACATCATATGATGAGCCAAAGCGCCACATAGTTCTTTCAGGAAAAAGAAACATCGTGGGAGTGGAGGACAAGACAGACATGTCAGAAGATTATAATAAGTTTGATTATATTGCACCCTTCAAGGTGAAAACTGACCCAAGCATCGTGCTAAATAACGAAGATTGTCCATGGTTGCGTCGCAATCAGAAGAAAGGGAAACACACGAAGAAAACTCAGAAGACTAGATAGGGATGTGTTGGTGATGTGTAATAATAAACTTGGCATAGTTTGTTTGAATGGGATTCCACACAAACAGGCATCTTGGAAGCACGAACAATGTATTAAACCTTTTATCAAATGCACACGGTTTCCCTGTCATACAGCCCAACGGTGGCTCGTGAGTGCCTGCATATCAAATGCACCGTTGGGCTGTATGACGGGAATCCGAATGATTTGCATATAGGGTCATGTGGCTGATCCAACACTGATTTTGCCCATCCGGAAGCTTGCGCATCCGTCTCGCGTCGTCGTGAGCAGCAAATCGACCTTCGATCCAAACAGCCCCAAGACTTCTCTGATGATCTAACGACCGTCCCAAAAAGTGTTGGGAATGTTGTAGATCATCAGAGAGCCTTGGAGCTGCTTGGATCCGACCGAGGGGCATGGCTACCACTTCCACCACCACCACCACTCGTTGTGTGCCGTTTCGCTGCAGGGACGTCGCTATTTATAGGCGTGTGCTTCTGATCCAACGGCTCACAAGAGCTCTAAAGAAACACACCCCTGATCCAATGGCTCACAAGCGCTTGAAAGAAACACACGATCCGTGTGCTTCTTTAGTCTCGGTTGGTAACACGAACCGGTACTAAAGGCCCTGATCCAACAGCTCACAAGCGCTCGAAGGAAACACACGATCCGTGTGCTTCTGATTCAACGGCTCACAAGCGCTCTAAAGAAACACACCCCTGATCCAACGGCTCACAAGCGCTTGAAAGAAACACACGATCTGTGTGCTTCTTTAGTCCCGGTTGGTAACACGAACCGGTACTAAAGGCCCTGATCCAACAGCTCACAAGCGCTCGAAGGAAACACACGATCCGTGTGCTTCTGATCCAACGGCTCATAAGCGCTCTAAAGAAACACACCCCTGATCCAACGGCTCACAAGCGCTTGAAAGAAACACACGATCCGTGTGCTTCTTTAGTCCCGGTTGGTAACACAAACCGGTACTAAAGGCCCTGATCACTCTATATATGTAGGCTTGGCCTCCATTGCCATATCACATCTAAACTCATATCTGCAACCTCATCACTCTTCCATTGTAACAAAATTTTGACTTAGGCGTTTTGACTTAGGTGTTCTCGGCGACGATGTCCATGTTGGACCAGAGGGGCGATGTGCGGGACTGGGCTCCACCGGGCTGGCACTGGGAGGTGCTACCTTCCGGGACGCGCAGCTTGGTGAGGAATCCGGGTGACATCGTCGACCCGGATCTTCTGTGGTGGTAGTCGCGTGGGCCACGCTCGGTGTAGAGGGAGCCGGCCTCCGAGGAGGTGGTACGTTGCTGTATCAGGGAGGAGGATGAGCACGTCCATCGCTACATGTATCTATTGGATAGGCAGTATGACAGTAGGTGGTCGTTTCTTCAGAGGGTTCCTTCTCACGTGAGCTATGACCCTGTGAGGGTTCCTTCTCTTTGGATGCGCAGCGCCGGAGGCTCAGCACCCCGTGGCTCAGGAACTTGGAATATGTCCTAGGCAGTACGACAGTTCTGTTGAAAACTTGTTCACAACAAAGAGCTATCTCCTCCTAACATTCTAGGGTTTCTGTCGAAATAACGGGTGTTATGGCCAAATACATGGCATAGTTTGTTTGAATGGGTCCATATTCCACACAAACATGCATCTTGGAAGCACGGACAATGTTGACGAAGGAAGTTTTTTTTATTGAATAAAAAAACCATTTTCCATTTTCCGAGTGTCAGAAATGGTTTTTTTTGTGAAGGACCTACCAGAAATATGTTGCAAAACTTGGGTGATTCATTTTTTTAATATGCTAGAACATGTTATATGCACAAATAATCAATTTGTTTTCTAAGAAAAGATTTCCATCCACCTCTTTTAAAAATCACAAATTTCTGCCGATTCTGCTGGAAACGGGACAAATTTCTAGACTTAATTATAGTTTCTAGAAATATTTAATTCCATTTTGAAATTTAAAAATTGGAAATGTTACAAAACATCACAAAATTATTATGGGTTGATATTTTTTAATTTTACAAAATTTTAGAAATTAGTTTCATGTCATTTGGACTTTTCTTTCAAAAGTTATAGTTGTTTTAATAAAATAGGAAAAGAAAAAGAGAGAAAACCCTTTGGTACCGGTTGGTGAGAAAAACCGGTACCAAAGGTCGAGCGGTTCGCGCCCAATTTTTGGTGGATCTTTGGTACCGGTTGGTAGCTAAAACCGGTACCAATGCACCTTTGGTACCGGTTTGTGCCACCAACCGGTACCAAAGGTCAGAAAGAAGGCACAAGAGCGCGGGACTTGGCCATTCTTGGCCAAATCACCGCAGACGAACCGACGCGCCTCCGGGCTCCTGATCGCCGACGAGACGCCGTCAGGCTGCCGCCGCCGGGAATCGCTCCCTCGCGCCCTGCGCCGCCGCCTGCGCAGCCGCTGCACGCCCCTGCGCCTCCACCTCGGTGCGCTGCGCGCCGGCCCCGAACGCCTCCACCTCCGTGCGCCGCCGGCCCCTGCCCCTCCACCTCCGTGCGCCGCCGGCCCCTGCCCCTGCTCCACCACGCGCCTCCGCCTCCACCACGCGCCTCCGCCTCCACCACCTCGCCTCCACCACGCGCCTCCGCCTCCGCCTCCGGCCGTCTCCGCCTCCCGCAGGTACTAGTTTTTTTTTGTTTTTTTTCTTACTGGTTATTGATATTTTTACTTATTTACAAATGTCTCAATATAGTTATATATAAATTTAAGTAAATAGAAACACTAGAAAATTAGTATTAGAATTATTAGAATTTTTAAGTACTTAGATATTAGTTTTTTTAAGTACTTAAATGTTAGTTTTTTTAAGTACTTAAATATTAGTTTTTTTAGTACTTAGAATTATTAGAATTTTTAAGTACTTAGATATTAGTTTTTTTAGTACTTAGAATTTTTAAGTACTTAGATATTAGTTTTTTTAGTACTTAGAATTATTAGAATTTTTAGAATAGAATATTAGTATTAGAATATTAGTATTAGAATTATTAGTATTAAAATATTAGTGTTAGAATTTTGTAGTGAATTGCTATTTAAAATTTTCTATTTCAAATTTGCCAAGTGAATTTGCTATTTAAAATTTTGTAGTGACATTGAGCTATGGATCCGGACTCCCCCCCCCCCCTTCATCCGAAATGAGGAGGAAGAAGATTTGGTGCAACAAGTGATATATAATAATGCCCGACCATATGAGGATGACGATGGCGAAGACTTAACCACACAATTTCTGAACGACTCCGGTGAAGGACTTGAGTCTGAAGAAAGAAGGGCCGACGAAGTGCCCTTAACAAACTCCGGCAAGGTGTATATTATGGCAATGCTATATTAGTAGATGCATTGATTTATTTGTATTGCACTTATTAACGAACCTTTTTTATTTTAGCCTTCTGGATCATCGAGCAAATCTGCTAAAAAGCAAGGTCCTCGAGGCCCGACGAAACCTCTATCGGGCGAGGCTAAATTATCCCTCACCGCATTTAAGGCTAGTGGCGAACCGGTGGAACCAGCAGAGAACGTCAAAAAATTTATAAGTCAAGCTGGAGTTCTTGTTAGGGACATTGTACCGATCACCATTCCAGATTGGCATAAGCCGAAGAAGGCGGGGGTTGGCGATGAAGCTAGTTACGTCAGCGACGCTACAAAAGAGGTACTTTGGGGGAGTCTGCTGCCATACTTCAACCTACCGGTAGGCTTCACGGAAGGCCAGACGAAGAAGCTCAAGGAATGGAATTTTAAGAAGATGGCCGTACAATTCCAGACCTGGAAGAAAAAATTATGGGACAACTATGGACCTGAAGGTCCAGAATTCACTGGAAGATTTGAGAAGCTAAAAGCCCTCTGGCCCGCATTTAAGGCGTAAAGGAGCTCGTCAGAGTATAAGGCCCGATCAGCCATAAATGTTGAAAATGCTAAGAAGAAGCAATATTTTCATAAATTGGGGTCAGGTGGCTACAAGAGTGCCATTCCTAAGTGGAAAGCATATGAAGCTGAACTGCTGAAAAACGGGGTCATGCCACAGACATACGACTGGCCCGAGCGGTCCAAGTTCTGGTTGTACGCGCATGGGGCAGGGTTGGACCCAAAGACAGGGCGAATCGTTGCAAAGGGTAAATGGAAGACAAAAATTGAAAAAATCGCCAAGGAGCTTGAAGATGCAGTAGATAAGGTTAGAAAGGGAGTGTACATTCCCGATAGAGAAAATGACGAGTTGACACTAGCTCTGGGGAATCCAGAACACGTTGGACGAGTACGAACCCTCCCAGGTCTCACCATGAAGGATGCGTGGCCGGAGTGCGCAGACAGTTATAGAAGCCGTTCGAGAACGAAGAAGAAGTGCGCTGACCGATTATCGACATTGGAACTTAGGGTGCAGCAGCTGCAGCAGAATCTAACAGACTCAACTAGTCGGCAGAGGGCACCTGATCAGCAGCTTCTTATAGAAGATCCTCAAGCCGATGCCGCCCCATCTCAGCCGAAAAGCAGCGTGGGTTCCTCGCATCTTGAAGGATGTGGAGCAAGCTACCCCGTGGATTATGTCACGGAGAAGATAGAGTGCGAGCTACATGTGCCAATAAGGAACATGTCCGTTAAGGTGGCGGTCGGCTTTGTTTACCCACAACAAGATGGAGCAACGCACCATCATCAGCCCATTCCAGCTGACTGTGCTCTTGTCGGGGTGGATGACATTGTGCCTACTTATGAAACAATGGATCTTGATCATCCTGGAGGTGACGAGGAGAAGACACTGGGTGATGTCAAGCGCGGTTTCGCCCTCTGGAAAAAATAATAAATCGTCTTTTCAGGCCCCGTGCCAAGGCCACCGACTCCTCGTGGTAGAAGTCCACATGTGCAACAAAGTCCACATGAGCCGCAAGGGCCATCGACTACTCCTGCTGGCAGTCCACATGAGCAGGAAGGGCCATCGACTCCTCGTGGTAGCAGTCCACATGAGCAGTAAGGCCCATCGACTCCTCGTGGTAGCAGTCCACATGAGCAACAAAGTCCACACCTACCGGAGGGGGGGCCCAGCGCGAGTCCACCACCTCGGTTACCTCCACGTAAGAGAGCGCCCGTTAAGCGGAACGGTTCGCCGCCTAGGAAGATGCCTAGATTGGAGAGAACACGGCCGCCTCTTGAGAAGTTACCTTGGGAAAGATCTGAAGAGGAAAACAAGGCCATCGTTCAAGCCCAGGTGGATGCCCATTTTGCTAAGAAAGTGCCAGAGATACCTTTTGTGAAGACGCTAGACCCGGTGAAAGTCGTGCGTACCGTGGAGAATCTATATGACCCTGAACCGGTGTCATCAGACTATACGCGTTCTATTGAAAGGTCATATGACGAGATGGTCAGGGTGCAAAAAGGGGAACCGGTGATCCAAGTGGAAAAAGGGAAACAGGTGGTCGAGTCAAATAAAAGGAAACAAGTTCCCCAGCTCGGAGAACAACCCGTTCAATCGGTCCCCCCTCTCAAGGTGTTTGACGAGAAGGCCATTCAAAGTCGTCAACAACAAACAACCGGTACCGATGACGCCTTACTTGAAGTAGCATATGAATTTGTTCAAGGGAATAATTTGGTCGAGAATGTCCGCGCCCTACCAACAAGAATGCGCCAACTGCATAGCTGGTACTTGAATAGTGCAAAGGACGGGTTCGATTCTATCATGGTGAGAGTTAAGGAGGAGCACTACTTCCAAGAATACGCTGTGTCCGTTGACTTCAAGGAACTTTTTCAGTTATACAATCTCCTAGCCATCGACAAATCGTTGCTCAGTTGCTATTGTCTGTAAGTGATTTATTTATGTAATTTGAGAAGTCTTAAGCTCAGTTCGTTCATTTTCTGCAATTGTCCTCAATTTAATCTTTTGTGCGCTATAATTATGCAGATTGAAGATGCTCGAATGCAAAAGGGATGATATCAACGACATTGGGTTCATTGACGCGGAGACAATGCATCAAGTAACCATAACGGATCCCCTGCATAACAAGGATACACCGGCGACTTTGCTAAGGTTTTTCAAGCGACAACATGACAAAAAACAAATACTTTGGCCTTACTTGTTCGAGTGAGTGTTACTGTCTTCTTTATCGTCATTATTTGAATACTTTGGCCAGATGTTAAAATTTTAAGTAATGAGTTATATCTATGACACTGCATATTTAAACGTGCGCAGCTTCCACTATATTCTTATCGTCATTAAAATGCACGATGGAGAAGTTCTAGTTTATGACTCACTAACCACAAAGCCTCTAAAGTACAAGCACTGTTTTGATATGCTCAAAAGGTAATTTTAATTAATTCTTATCGCTTCATCGTTAATTTGATGATGTCAACTCTTTTATTGATTTTCTTTGTCGGGCAGCGTATGGGAAACGTTCATCGCGGAAGATCCGGAAGGTGGATGGAAACCGAAGCTGATATGGCGTCCGAGAGTAAGTACTACTATATACCTAGCTACATCCACACACATTTATCATACTTGATTATTGTTTGATTGAATTATATTCTTATACAGAAATGCGAGCAACAACCAAAGGGGACTAATCTATGTGGTTACTATGTTTGTGAGAACATTCACAAGATTGTCAACGAGAGAGCGAATAGTAAATTCAATAAAGAGGTACGTAAACAATATTCACAAATTTATTTTGTTACCATCAGTTCTGCTGAGTTTCAGTCATAATTGTTTTATTATGATTTGATACATACATATACACATGACTCAATGTATTCATTTCGATCTCATTCATTTGCAGTTGGCAAGAAAACGGGAGAAGCTCCCCCGAAAGCTCCGCTTCCAAGCAATTAGCGAGGAATTGGCGGGATTTTTCATTCGGGAAGTCATACCTCCTTCCGGAGAGTACCACCTTGTTTCAATATAGTATGCCTCAATGTAATAGTGAGCTAGGAACATGTAATATATTGTATGTCTCGGAGAGTACTACTTAATTTGCGATCTTATGTAATTAATTACTTTTGTTATATATATGCACCAAGTTGATATGCATCAAATTGATCTTCATGTAGATATCTTATATATTCCAAACGCGTTTCTGGCGCATCGAAGCGATACTGGTACAACGAACGGTCCAAATACAGACCCTAAACCGTGGATTCTCTGCGTTTCTTCCGCGGCAGAGAAATGCACAATTCTCTGCCGCGGCAGAGAATGCAGGTATACGGTCCCAACCCTTTGGTACCGGTTCCTGTTACGAACCGGTACCAAAGGTCTCCAGCCCTGAGGCTCCCGGCCAGCCCACGTGGAGGCCTCTGTAGTACCGGTTCCATACTAAACCAGTACTAAAGGTTGGGGCCTTTAGTACCGATTAATTAGTACCGGTTGCCTAACCGGTACTATAGGCCCTCTGGAACCGGTACTAGAGCTTGTTTTTCCACTAGTGTTACAGATAGAGTTTTGTGCTTGTGTCCCGTGGTCCAGTAGTTCTGAGTTTTTGTATACACAGGTGAGGATTTCTAGCGTCGATATAATTCTTCCATTGAATGTCGAGGTCAAAAGGCAAGTGCATGATGAACCTTGATTTCTATGTTCTTCTATTGTGTGACTATTCAGTTGATTGATTCTATTGATTGAGGTTTTGTTGTCCAACTGCGTCGCTTCGGACTGATTCAGTTCTTTCGAGTTGATAGCATGGTTCATATTTCAGAAATATTACACTTTCTTAATTCCATAGCTAGCTCGGTGAGAAACTGTTCACAAGCGGCTAGTCCAATAACGATTGGTGAGAACCATTTGCTTGTGAGTTAGTCCGATGGCTATCTGTTCTGTTGGCCCGGTGAGAAACTGTCCCGAGTGGCTACTCCGATAAAGTTCGGTGAGAACTGTCAGCTCGTGGGCTAGTCCGGGCGACATTCAGATATTCAGTTTCAGACTTCCATATGGCAGTGTAACAGTGTTGTTTCCAGTACTATTTCATATTCAAGTGTTCGTATGGTTCGTATGGCTCTAATTGTACTTGCTGAGTATTTCATACTCACTCTTGCTTTTCATTTGGGTTTCAGGTAATAAGTAAACGACATATGCATGGGAGATGGGCATAGCGCACCTACCACATCACTTGTTCACATATTTCTATATATTAATGCATGGTGGACAATCTTACAATTATTTAGTTGTTGTAGCTTATTACTTGATTGTCCAGTACTTCTTGTTTGTGTCCTTTGGTATTGCTAGTGTGAGCCTTTGGTCGCTCAGATATGTTTATGTTATATACTCGCTTAATCATGAACTATAAAGTGTGCCCTTGTTTATGTGACCTAAACTCTTACCATGTGTCTAATATCTATAAAATGCCTGTCGTGGATGTCCTGATAAACAATGGAAATGATGTCCTACTTTAGAGTTTTCTTTAATATGGTTGTAACTATAGATGTGTGGTAGCATGGCCAGATGGTTTAGAAACCTGGGGTGTTGCAGTTAGTATCAGAGCCTAGGCTTTAGATCTCTAGTGTTGTCCTCTCCTTAATTAGTATGCTTATAACTTAAAATTTGACACACTCGCGCACAATAGGTTGGGTTTGGGTCATTCAACGCTCCTGTCCTACTTTATGGTTGATCTCTTTGTAGCGCCCCGATCCCAAAATTATACAGAGCGGCTATATAACCCACAGGCTATGCTACACAACCGAAGGGCATGGGGTTACCGCTCCCACGCAACACATCGGTCATGCCAAAAACACTGGCATAGCTATCAATGTATAATAAAGAGATCAAGACTTGTGTAACAACTGGCACATCACAGACTCTACGACACAAAGATCATATAGCAACTCATATATGAGAAAGATACAATATATTACCACAATGGTCACAGGCCCACAGTACATCATGCGGAAGCGAGGTAGTTGTCTAGTACAACAAGATCCAAAATATGGCCTAAGAGGCCTGCATATAAACAAATCCCAGCCAGCTTGTTCCACGATGTCCCAAGCTGCCACCTGGGAACCCCAATCTACTCGTCGAAGTCAACGTAGAAACCACCTGTCGGCTCGGTGGCGTCCTCCTCTGAAACAAATTAATAAGCAGCAAAGAGAGACTGAGTACGACGTACTCGTAAGTTTAGTAGGGCGATATAGGCCCAATAATGACGGAGGCACTAAAGCTGTATAGTACTGGTTTTGCATAAAGCTAGTTTTCATTTATAAACACATAATTGACCCATGGCATCGACTACTCAGAAGGTTTTTCATAAAGGGGATGTGTCGCAACAGTGGAACATGGGGTTCCCCTGATGCGGTCAAAGTGGGTCCATCGCACATGGGCCCACCAAGGAGGCACTCAAGGCCAAGGCACAAGACTGGCAGATGCCCCCCCCCCAATCTACCCCACGGCGTCCCGACGCGCGCGACATCGACTACCAAGGCAAAGGACCCGGGGACCCTCCGGGGCCCCCTCGACCCAGAAGCAGGCATGGAGGTCCTGGGACCCCGACGCCCGGCAGGAGGCCAGGCTCACCCCCGGGAACCAACCTCCAGTGCGCAATGAGGATAAGCTTGCCAGCCCTGGCTGGAGGCTCCTAGAAGACTTGGGCGCCAAGAAGATGGAGGCGCCGAAGGGGGGCAGAGGCGAAAAAGCTGTCAGCCTCTGTCCGCCCTCCCTGGAAAAGGTGGGCAACCTCACTTACCCCCTATGAGAAGAATACTTGGACGAGAGGAGGCCACGTCACCTCCTAAGGAGAACCCGGAGGGGTTTTCCCGCCAAAACCCCTCCGGCCCCAAGGGTGCACCTGTGGTATCCCCTTAGCCTATAAAAGGAGGACCGAGGCACCCAAGGGAGGGTGGAAGTTCCAAGGAGGGACAAGTTCCAAGGAGGATTTCCAGCGAGTCGGAGGCTAGGCTAGGTAGCACAAGACGAAGAGTAGCATAGGCGAGAGGTGATCTCCTCCGGGCCAGGATCTGCTCGTCTTCAACCTCTAGCCAACACCTCCCGGGTTCTCACCCGCGACCACCATTGTAAAGCTACACGATGATACACCTCTCAATCTAGACATGTAGGAGTAGGGCTGTTAGCCTCCGGGCGGCCCGAACCTGGGTAAACTCCTTGTGTCTCTGTGATGCTTGCTAGTACGTAGATCTTGAGCGTAAATGAAGCCCCCGGGCGGAAGACGTTCTTCAGCCTCCTTCGCGCCCCATACCGAACCTAAAAAGGGGGTATCCTTTACTCCCGGTGTCCGTGATCCAAGACACGACAAGATGAGATAATAAACTTTTTATCTTCGGTTCTCATAGAACCAACTTGTAGCCAGAAACCACTCATCTCCACCAAGGTACTCCCTCGAATCACCTTCGAGGAAATGAACCTTTTATCACACGTTGAGTTGCAACCTCTAGCTGCCAAATTTTAATTAATTAGGTTATGCTTTTCTATGAGCTAACCGCCTTTCCCAAGATTTGTCCATAACCGTGGACATGGCTTTTCGAAAAGATTTACCCTGCAGGGATGTACTAATTTACCCACCGGTACCGTTCAACCCCTTACCTGATCATTTAGCTCTCTTCCTTGGAAAGCCGGCAGAGTGGCCGCGGTTAAACCTTTACAATGTATGAGACTATCCAAGGGTCATCGTGGCGACAGGACAAGTTTACCCAGCCTATTTCAGCCCCTGCCCCCATCGCCACAACCTAAACACCACCATCCTCATCGTTTCTTTTCCACCCACACACTCACACGCAAATGGAAATAGCAAACTAGAGAACCCTTGGATACGCCCGCACAAATTATTCGGTTAAAGGGGATTCCATATGTCCCCACCGTTGGAAGCATGCTCGGTTCTTGGTTCTAGCTAAAAGCACTCTCAGCCTAGGCGGCAAGAATGAGGCAAAACACCATCCCCCGATGGCAACTCATCCAGGCCTTTAATCATTTTAATTAAGTACCACAAATATCCTCCACCTTGTCCGCACATTCCATAAATTTCATAATCATGGAAATAAATAACGGATAGCTAAGCATCCGACTAAGCATGGCTAAGCATAGCTAAGCATATATATACAACAATTATATCTTGTCTCGGGCCAACACATCAAACCTATGGTTCATAGGTAGGGAAACATGTATTGATTCGGGGAAAACATGCATTCATAGGATACTCTAGTATTGACCAAGAATTGACATAGAATCGAATGCAATATTATGGTGGATAAAATAAGTTTATAAAACAATAGAATGCTAGATGCCAAGAAGGTTAGGTTATCTCTTGCCTTGCTGTCGGGGCGTGTAGTACGGATCGTCGGGATAGGCGAGGGAACCCTCGACTCCGGAATCTATCGATACCCAAACAATAATAGAAGAATAAATAAATAACACGAAGACAAGTGCAATGTACAAACATGATGTCATGTCAAGTTTATGGCAATGATAACATCATATAATTTATCTAACAATTTAAATGGAGCGCCAAATAATTAGTGCAATTATTTGGAGACAACCCCATATTTAACTTAGTGACCATATTGTTTATAAATTATTATATTACTGAAAAGTGGTTTAAATATGCATGAACATGACATGAAATGATAGATATTGTTCTTCTAATCGTTTTGGTACCTTATTTGTAATTTTCCAATTATCGATGAATATATAGCGAATTAAATAATTATTTGAACTTAATTCGTTTAACCAATTAAAGGAATAACATCAAAGGAAAAAATTATGATCATGATGTGATATTAACATGGTTTGATAGCATTTGACATGCTGATCACTTTGATATTTTATTCACAATTTTTTGTTAATTATTTATCGAGTTATTATATTTCCCAAATTAGGTATTATTTATGCCATCTTAATAATTCTTAATAAACTACAAGAATATTGATTCAAAAGATCATTACAATGATACCAACAGGTAGGGTTTGTTTTTCTGAACAATTTGGTACATCATTTGCTAAATTTGGAACAATATTTAATTAGTTATTAAATCTTTTATTTTATTTTAATTATTTAAATACATAAATTACTGTTGGGCCGGCCTCCAGATCGGCCCAGGCCGGTTTCCAGGCCGGGCTGGTGTCTGAGGCGGCCGGCCTCCTGGCAGGCCCAGGCCGGGGGCCTGTCGGAGACAGCCGGCCTGCTGGCCGGCCCAGACCGGAGCCCAGGCCAGGCATGGGCCTGAGGCTGCCGGCCTCCTGGCAGGCCAAGGCCGGTTCCCAGGCCGGGCGTGACAGGGGCGGCGCGCGCGGTGACCACGGCGTCCGGGGGCGAACATGCGTGCGTGCGTGCGGGGTGAGCGAGAGGAGAGGGGAGGGGGAGCGGGAGGATGTCCAGGGGACACGGAGCTCACCCTGGAGCACGGAGGCGTGGACGGCGAGGGTCGGGGTGGACGGATGGCGTCGCGCGCGTGCTAGGCGTGCAGGGGCCAGAGGCGAGGAAAAACCAGGACGGCGGCGGCGAGTCCGGGCCTCCCGCAACGATTCTTCGCACGGGGAAGACGAGGACGACGCGACGCAGCTAAGGGCTGCCTTCGATTTGCTCGGGGGCACGTCAAACGGTGGCTAAATCGATGGCGGACGCGAGCTCGAGTTCGGCTCAGGCGGCGCACAGAGAGAGAGCGGGAGGGAGAGGGGGAGCAGGTGGGGGAGAGAGAGGCCGAGCGTTGAGGGGGGCCTCCTTAACGCGGCAGGGACAGCGGCCACGCGGGGGGGGGGGGGGGCAGGTGCGCGGCATGGCACTAGGACGAGGCGTCGGCCGGCAGGGCGGCATGGGCGCTGGCCCTGTGGCGACAGTGGGGAGGAGAAGATGGTTTTCACGAAAACCCCCTTGACACCATTTAATGTAATTGCAAACAGGTCCAGCAGGAGTTTAGTGATTTTAAATGAGGCCCTAAACCATTTTCTAAATTTCTGCAAAAATTCATGTGGGCTCTCAATATCATCTAGAAGCCCCACAAAAATTGGGGTTGCAAAATAAAATGTCTGGAGCACAGTTGTTCACATGTTTTAATTATGGTGATTTTTGATAATTTCCAAAATGCATTTAATTTGGGGCACTTAAGCATTTTCAAAAATAATAAAAATATTCATGGAGGCTCCCAATATAATAATGAAGCTCCCCATAATTTTATTTTGAATTTGTGGAGTGTTTGAGTTGGTTTCAAAAATAGAATTTGAATTGAACCAATTTTGAATTCTCAAATTTATTTCTTGCTTGGCAATAATTGGATTTGGAGAAATGGTTATAAAATGTAAACTTGGAACTTCCTAAACAATTTGGAAGTCCAAGAATAATTTGTTTGCCAAGGTTAAGCAATTGCATTTGGGGGTTGGAGTTTGAGAAGGTTTTGCTTCTCCATTTTATATGTGTTTCCAAGTGTTGATTGTTAGGAGTAGCAATTTCATATGCATTCCATTATGCCAACAAGGTAAGGAAAAAGTGGAAAAATTATTCATATTTTTCAGTACAAAACTGGGGCTGTTACAATTCTTCCCCCCTTACAGGAATCTCGTCCCGAGATTCTAGGCTCGAGTGAAGAAGGCGGGATATTCCTGACGAAGACTAGTTTCTCTTTCCCAAGTCGCTTCTTCTTCAGAATGGTTAGACCATTGGATTTTGAGGAACTTGATGGACTTGTTGCGGGTCTTCCTTTCCGCTTCATCCAAGCTGCGGATAGGATGCTCATGATACGTTAAGTCCTCTTGGATATCCAACACCTCATGATCAACCCCACGGATAGGATCCTTGAAACAATGCCGGAGTTGGGAGACATGGAACACATCGTGCACATCCGGGAAGTTTGAGGGTAGCTCGAGTTGATAGGAGAGATCTCCTCGCTTGGCTAGGACGGTGAAAGGACCAACATAGCGAGGTGCCAATTTTCCCTTGATCCCGAAGCGACGAACGCCTCGGAGGGGAGAGACTCGAAGATAGGCTTTATCACCAATTTCATAGTGAACCTCCTGATGGTGTTTGTCATAATAGCTCTTTTGCCTGGACTGAGCAATCTTGAGATTTTCCCGAATGATACGGACTTTCTCCTCGGCCTCATTGATCACATCAGGACCGAAGAGTGACCTTTCCCCGGTTTCAGACCAATTCAGAGGAGTCCGGCACTTTCTCCCATAGAGAACCTCAAATGGGGCCATTTGCAAGCTGGCTTGATAACTGTTGTTGTAGGAGAACTCGGCGAGGGGGAGATACTTTTCCCAACCCTTACCGAAGGAGATAACACATGTCCGAAGCATGTCCTCCAGAACTTGGTTCACCCTTTCAGATTGACCATCAGTCTGAGGGTGATAGGCTGTGCTAAAGTTGAGACGGGTTCCAAGAGCCTTTTGGAAGCTTTGCCAGAATTTGGACACAAATAGACTCCCACGGTCTGAGATGATCCTGAAAGGAACCCCATGCAAAGGAACAATCCTGGCCATATACAGCTCAGCCAGTTTGACAGAGTTGATATCCTCGCAAACAGGGAGGAAATGGGCGACTTTGGATAGTCGATCAATGACTACCCAAATCGAATTGTTACCCTTTGGTGACCTTGGAAAACTGGTGATGAAATCCATACCAACTTCATCCCATTTCCACTCGGGAATGGCTATGGGGCGAAGGGTACCAGCTGGCCTTTGATGTTCAGCCTTCACTCGGCGACAGACGTCGCATTCAGCAACATACTTGGCAATTTCTCGCTTCATACGAGTCCACCAGAATTTGCTGCGGAGGTCTTGGTACATTTTGGTGCTACCAGGATGGATGGATATGGGAGATTCATGTGCTTCTTGGAGTATCATCCCCTTGGTATTTCCCCTCTTGGGCACCACAAGACGGTTCCCAAAATAGACAACACCGGAGTCATCAACGGAAAAACACTTGGCCTTCCCACTTGCGATATTCTTTTTGATCTTGCGGATGCCAGCATCATGTTGCTGGGCTGACTTGATTTCATCCTCAAGATTGGATTTGATCTCCAGGTTAACTAGATATCTGGAGGGGACAATCTCCAGATTCAACCGAGCAAATTCCTCATGGAGAGCAGGTTGTGCCTTTTCAACCATCAGAGTGTTGCAGTAGGCCTTGCGACTCAGAGCATCTGCCACGACATTGGCCTTGCCGAGCTGATAGTTGAGGGTCACACCATAGTCTTTGATCAACTCCAACCATCTTCTCTGTCTCAGATTCAGATCCGGCTGGGTGAAGAGATACTTCAGACTTTGATGATCCGAGAAGATTTTGCAACGGTTGCCCAACAGGTAGGGCCTCCATTGCTTCAGAGCATGAACCATAGCAGCAAGCTCTAGATCATGGGTTGGATAGTTTTGCTCATGCGGTTTGAGTTGACGAGAAGCATAGGCTACAACATGGCTTTCTTGCATTAAAACACAGCCCAAGCCTTGGAGTGATGCGTCATAGTAGACAACAAAATCCTTGTCTGTGTCAGGAAGGACAAGCACCGGGGTGGTCGTGAGCTTGACCTTGAGAGTTTGGAAGCTCTCTTTAGCTTTGTCGGTCCACACAAATTGTTTATTTTCTTGAGGAGGTCAGTCCACGCCTTGGCTATCTTGGAAAAGCCCTCAATGAATCGGCGGTAATAAGCCGCCAACCCAAGGAAGCTACGGATGTATTTGACAGACTTTGGAGTAGGCCAATCCAGGATTGCCTGAATCTTGTCGGGTATCACAGCTACTCCAGCAGCTGACACCACATGACCTAGGAATATGAGCTCCTTTAGCCAAAACTCACACTTGGAGAACTTGGCGTAGAGGCGGTGATCACGGAGTTTGGTCAGAACCAACCGAAGATTCTCAGCATGTTCTGCTTCGGTTTTGGAGTAGATAAGGATGTCATCGATGTAAATTATGATGAAATTGTCGAGGTACTCGTGGAAGATGGAGTTCATTAGCCTCATAAATGTAGCTGGAGCATTGGTGAGGCCAGAAGACATGACGGTATACTCATATAAGCCATAACGAGTAGTGAAAGCCGTCTTCGGAATATACTCCTTTCTGATCTTGATCAGATGGTAGCCTGACCTTAGATCCATTTTGGAGAATACAGTTGCACCAGCTAGTTGATCGAATAGGTCATTTATTCGAGGAATAGGATACTTGTTCTTGATAGTTACCGCATTCAGAGGGCGCTAATCAACAACCAGACGAGGAACATTTGAATCCCTCTTCTTGACAAAGATGACCGGGCAGCCCCAAGGTGAGCTACTAGGCCGAATTAATTCTTTCTCCAACAGCTCATCAAGTTGTTTCTTCAGCTCAGTCAGCTCTTCCGCTGGCATGCGGTAGAGCCTTTTGGAAATTGGAGCCGTTCCCGGGACCAATTCAATGACAAACTCCACACTTCGATCAGGTGGCATGCTAGGCAATTCTTCAGGGAAGACATCAGGGAAATCACACACCACAGCAACCTCATGCATTTCAGGCGGGGTGGTACCTTCCAGGAAACATAGGCTAATCTCCGGCGAGAGAGGAGTGGCAGCGGATGGAGTTGCGGACGAAGGTGACCAATAACTCACTAGCCCGACGGTTGGGTGGATCACTATGACAGACTTGGAAGCACAGTTCAGGTTGGCCTGATATTTGACTAGCCAATCCATGCCCAGAATGACATCTATCCCATCCGACTTCAGGGCCATCAACGAGAACGGAATGGACCAATAACCTATGGTAATCTGGACCTCCGGAGCGATCCATTTAGTGTGCCAACTAGAGCCTGGTGTTTTGACCACTAGAGGGGAGTCCATGTTCACAAACGGTATTTGATGGTTGTGTGCAAAAGCTATGGATATGAATAAATGCGATGCTCTAGAATCAAACAATACTGAAGCTGGGTAATCATTTATTCGAAGAGTACCCATGAGAACACCGGGGTCCTCTTCGAATCCTTCAGCCAAGACGTGGTTCAGGCGGCCACGGCTGACGGTCATGGCCTTGGCAGCTGGTGTAGAGGGAGCTGGTGCAGGTGTTGCGGTAGCCGGTGCCTTCTGGGGGCACTCCTCGGAGTAGTGCCCCGGCTGGCCACAATTGTAGCAAGTGAGCCCCGGCGGTGCAGAAGGCAGCTGAGGGCGGAAGCCACTTCCAGCCGCACCCACGGTCGAGGTAGCTGGGCGAGGCGGAGGTGGCCGGTACCCTGAAGGCCTTGGCACGAAAGGTGCACGAGGCACAGCACTGAAGGGCACAAAAACCCTGCGCTTCTTGCCCTCAGAAAAAGAGGAGCTCTGATTGTCAATGGGAGCTGGCCTTTTGGAAGACTCCAGCTCCTTCCTACCCTGCTCCATAGTGAGAGCCTAGTTGTAGAGCTCCTGGTTGGACTGGAACTTGAAAGGCAGGAGCTCATAGCGGAGCCGAGGTGCAAGCCCCTTGCGGAACAGATATTGCTTGTCCTCGTCGTTTGTCACGTCCCGAGGGGCGTAACGGGAGAGGTGGTTGAATTCACGCCCATAGGATTGGACGTCCATGTGTCCCTGGGTCAAGTCCAGGAACTCCCTCCTCTTGAGGTCCATGATGGGCTTGGGGTATAGGCCGCACGGAAGGCGGTGCGAAACTCTGCCCAAGTGAAGACATGGCCAGCGTCAAACATTGACACGTGGCTCTCCCACCAAGAGACGGAGGCTCCATTCAGCAGGTAGGTGGCAAAGTTGACTTGTTCAGCCAGCGGCACATGCAACGCCGCAAACTTGCGCTCGAGAGCACGGAGCCAATCATCAGCATCCAGTGGCTCTCTAGCTTCAGTGAAGGTAGGAGGTTGGGAGCGCAAGAACTCCATGAGAGTGTTGCAGTCATTGTTCCTCCTGGCCCCTTGTTGCACCAACTGCTCGAGCAGACGCTCATTTCGCAGCCGGTTTTCCTCGATAGCCATCAGAACCTCCGCCATTGAGGGTGGCGGCGGTGGCTCAGGATCGCCGGGGTTACCACGACGAGTAGGAGCCATTCTGAAGATTTGGAAGAAGTACACAGTTAGTAACCATCTCCGGACAGTTAGGATAGATCATTAGAGTCCTTCCGGATATAGAGATTTTAGATGGCACTAACACAAGAACAGATTAAGACAACCACGTGTGACACCACGTCAACGCGGCGGTAACAAGCAGAAGTAAAGGACTAGGGACAACACTGGACGGTAAGAACCTAACCCCGAGAACCTAGACTTCGACACCACAATTAAAACAAATAGAGATAAGACATCATAGTAGAGCGAGTTGGACAAGGAGTAAAAGAATCCTAAAAGGGTTTTCACAATTCATTTTCAGGTTATAAATAACTTTCAAACTAGACTCGACATCGACCAATAGAAAGGGTTTCCTACAGGCAGTCCTGCTCTGATACCAACTTGTAGCACCCCGACCCCGGAATTATACAGAGCGGCTATGTAACCCACAGGCTATGCTACACAGCCAAAGGGCATGGGGTTACCGCTCCCACGCAACACATTGGTCATGCCATAAACACTGGCATAGCTATCAATGTATAATAAAGAGATCAAGACTTGTGGAACAACTGGCACATCACAGACTCTACGACACAAAGATCATATAGCAACTCATATATGAGAAAGATACAACATATTACACACAAAGGTCATAGACCCACAGTACATCATGTGGAAGCGAGGTAGTTGTCTAGTACAACAAGATCCAAAATATGGCCTAAGAGGCCTGCATATAAACAAATCCCAGCCAGCTTGTTCCACGACGTCACAAGCTGCCACCTGGGAACCCCAATCTACTCGTCGAAGTCAACGTAGAAACCACCTGTCGGCTCGGTGGCGTCCTCCTCTGAAACAAATTAATAAGCAGCAAAGAGAGACTGAGTACGACGTACTCGCAAGTTTAGTAGGGCGATATAGGCCCAATGATGACGGAGGCACTAAAGCTGTATAGTAGTGGTTTTGCATAAAGCTAGTTTTCATTTATAAAAACATAATTGACCCATGGCATCGACTACTAAGAAGGTTTTTCATAAAGGGGATGAGATAGTAAACTTTTTATCTTCGGTTCTCATAGAACCAACTTGTAGCCAGAAACCACTCATCTCCACCAAGGCACTCCCTCGAATCACCCTCGAGGAAATAAAATTTTTATCACACGTTGAGTTGCAACCTCTAGCTGCCAAATTTTAATTAATTAGGTTATAGTTTTCTATGAGCTAATCCGCCTTTCCCAAGATTTGTCCATAACCGTGGACACGGCTTTTCGAAAAGATTTACGCGGCAGGGGTGTACTAATTTACCCACCGGTACCGTCCGACCCCTTACCTGATCATTTAGCTCTCTTCCTTGGAAAGCCGGCAGGGCGGGCGCGGTTAAACCTTTACAATGTATGAGACTATCCAAGGGTTATCGTGGCGACAGGACAAGTTTACCCAGCCTATTTCAGCCCCTGCCCCCATCGCCACATCCTAAACACCACCATCCTCATCGTTTCTTTTCCACCCACACACTCACACGCAAATAGAAATAGCAAACTAGAGAACCCTTGGGTACGCCCGCACAAATTATTCGGTTAAAGGGGATTCCATATGTCCCCACCATTGGAAGCACGCTCGGTTCTTGGTTCTAGCTAAAAGCACTCTCAGGCTAGGCGGCAAGAATGAGGCAAAACACCATCCCCCGATGGCAACTCATCCAGGCCTTTAATCATTTTAATTAAGTACCACAAATATCCTCCACCTTGTCCGCACATTCCATAAATTTCATAATCATGGAAATAAATAACGAACAGCTAAGCATCCGACTAAGCATGGCTAAGCATAGCTAAGCATATATATACAACAATTATATCTTGTCTCAGTCCAACACATCAAACCTATGGTTCATAGGTAGGGTAACATGTATTGGTTCGGGGAAAACATGCATTCATAGGATACTCTAGTATTGACCAAGAATTGACATAGAATCGAATGCAATATTATGGTGGATAAAATAAGTTTACAAAACAATAGGATGCTAGATGCCAAGAAGGTTAGGTTATCTCTTGCCTTGCTGTCGGGGCGTGTAGTACGGATCGTCGGGATAGGCGAGGGAACCCTCGACTCCGGAATCTATCGATACCCAAACAATAATAGAAGAACAAATAAATAACACGAAGACAAGTGCAATGCACAAACATTATGTCATGTGAAGTTTATGCAATGATAACATCATATAATTTATCTAACAATTTAAATGGAGCGTCAAATAATTAGTGCAATTATTTGGAGGCAACCCCATATTTAACTTAGTGAACATATTGTTTATAAATTATTATATTACTAAAAAGTGGTTTAAATACGCATGAACATGACATGAAATGATAGATATTGTTCTTCTGATCGTTTTGGCAACTTATTTGTAATTTTCCAATTATCGATGAATATATAGCGAATTAAATAATTATTTGAATTTAATTCGTTTAACCAATTAAAGGCATAACATCAAAGGAAAAATTTATGATCATGATGTGATATTAACATGGTTTGATAGCATTTGACATGCTGATCACTTTGATATTTTATTCACAATTTTTGGTTAATTATTTATCGAGTTATGATTTTTCCCAAATTAGGTATTATTTATGCCATTTTAATAATTCTTAATAAACTGCAAGAATATTGATTCAAAAGATCATTACAATGATACCAACAGGTAGGGTTTATTTTTCTGAACAATTTGGTATATCATTTGCTAAATTTGGAACAATATTTAATTAGTTATTAAATTTTTTATTTTATTTTAATTATTTAAATACAGAAATTACTGTTGGGCCGGCCTCCAGATCGGCCTAGGCCGGTTTCCAGGCCGGGCTGGTGTCTGAGGCGGCCGGCCTCCTGGCCGGCCCAGGCCGGGCACCAGGCCGGGGGCCTGTCGGAGACAGCCGGCCTGCCGGCCGGCCCAGACCGGAGCCCAGGCCGGTTCCCAGGCTGGGCGCAACAGGGGCGGCGCGCGCGGTGACCACGGCGTCCGGCGGCGAGCGTGCGTGCGTGCGGGGTGAGCGAGAGGAGAGGGGAGGGTGTCGTGTCTTGGATCACGGACACCGGGCGTAAAGGATACCCCCTTTTTAGGTTCGGTGGGGGGCGCAGAGGAGGCCAAAGATCGTCTTCTGCCCGGGGGCTTCGCTCAACGCTCGAGATCTACGTACTAGCAAGCATCACAGGGACACAAGGAGTTTACCCATGTTCGGGCCGCCCGGAGGCTAACAACCCTACTCCTGCATGTCTGGATTGAGAGGTGTATCATGGTGTAGCTTTACAAGGGTGGTCGCGAGTGAGAACCCGGGAGGTGTTGGCTAGAGGTTGAAGACGAGCAGATCCTGACCCTGAGTGTCAGAGAATTGTCCCACGAACTGGTGTGTCTCACAAAGGATCGAGTAAGGGGCTGAACACGGAATCAAACAACCCTCAACGTGCCTCGGCGACGGTGCTCGTCGGACTCGCTGCGGGACAACACCGCAGAGATGAACGCACGGAATTACCCAGGTTCAGGGCCCTCTAGGTGAGGTAAAACCCCTACGTCCTGCTTCGAGTTGTATTGCACTGCTTGGAGAGTTTATAGTACAAGGAGAGCTTGTCGAGCTCGAGGTGGCTAACAATGGCTAGGGTTTGGTCTAAGCTCCAGGAAGATGAACTTGTGAACCAGAATGCCAACCCCTTGCCCAAACATGCTCCCCCTCCTTTTATAGGCGTCTTGGGCCTCTTTCCCCCAAATGTATGGGCGGGAAGGGCTACCACATGGCGACGAAGGAGAAGGCGCGGTGCACGATAAAGGTAGAGTCCACCGTAAAGGTAAAGTCCATGGACGCGGTCCACGGCAGGGGGCAGCGTCACCAAAGCTGGAAAAGCCACCGTCCAGCCAGGACGGTGGGCTGGCGCCGCTGAGGTGGGAGGTGTCCCACGGTGACGTCTCCCTTGGAGCGTAGCTGCAGACGGTTCCCTTATCACCAAAGTGGCAAGTCTCGTTGTCCGCTTTGCTTGGTGCGGCTGTGTTGACTCCTTTATACATAAGAAAGGCAACTGTGGCGCTGCTGTCACCGCGCGCTGGCGCGGTCGTCACTCTGCGGAGGGTGCAGAGCCCATGTGCGATCTGCCGCGGAGGCAGAGCTAGCTTCGAGAGGAAAGAAGCCTCGCGAGGCAAAAGGCCTCGCCGAGCCTTTCGGCTTGGTCCTTAGCAGAATTTGCAGGTGGCATCCGAGATGCCTTCTCGAGGAGAGGTCCCTCGCGAGGGAAAAACCCTCGCGAGGCTCGCCAGGCTTGGAGAGCCTGGTCCTTAGCGAAATCTTCTGAAGAATGTTGTGGGCCCTGGCAGGCCGGCCCGTGGTACCCTGGTTTCCACTGTGCCGACAGTAGCCCCCGGGCCCGCGATGGGCACGCCGGAGTCCATCGATGGAGGCGAAGCGTCGAGGGCCCAACGGTGGCTGCCTGGGCCGCGACACGTGGAGCGCAGCGGTTGCGCCCGAGGCCACAACCTCCTTGGCTTCAACGTGCGACGTGGCGGGGCCCGCCACGACTCGGGAGCCGGTCAATAAAGCCTGGGTGCGCGGACTGCGCCCATCACTTCTCCCATAACTCCTCCGCACACTTCTCCCAACGCCTCCAATCTCTCCAGAGCGCTCCGGCTTCAAATCTCCTTCTCCGGCGACCAATGGCGCCCAAGAAAGCAAACATCGACCCGAAGGGCAAAGCCGCGATGCGGGCCGGCACGTCTGCGGCGGCGGTGCGCGGTGCTGCTCTCGAGGGGGCGGTGCCGCAGACCCGCGTCACCGCGGCGGCGATAGCAAAGGTGCGCCACCTGGCGGCAGCGAGCACCAACGAGCACGGCGCCACCGAGATGAGGCCGGCCGGCAGCAGGCTCACCGAGGGGTACTACCCCATCTTCCTCCAAACTCTCTACGCCGGTCTCCTCCCTCCGTTCTCCGACTTTCTCCTCGGGATCTTGGAGGTGTACCAGATCCAACTGCTTCATCTCCACCCAAACTCCAACCTTATCCTCTCCATTTTCGCCTACCTCTGCGAGGCTTACATCGGCATCCGTCCCTCGGTGGCGCTCTTCCGTAGCTTCTACTCCCTTCGGAGTACCGCCTCCAACGAGCGGCTCGGCTGCGTCTCCTTCCGCATCGCCGCCGCCAGGAGTGAGAACTACATTCCCATTGCTTGGTGCGGTGAGAACGCCATCACCAAGGTGACGAAGAAGGTGGAGGACTTCCGCAAGAAGTGGCTCTTCGTCGACACCAAGAAGACAAACCCTCTCCTAGAGGTGCCCGAGGCGCCCCCGAGGAAGTGGGCGCGCTGGGCGAGCGCAGACTTCAGGGGCCCGAGGCTCGACGCGGTGTACGAGTGCATTCGGTGCCTCCGCGAGGCAGGGGTCACCGGCCAGATGGTGGCAAGAGAGTTCACGAGGCGCCGGATCGCTCCTCTCCAGTGGCACTCCGAGCCGGTATGGCGGTACTCAGGCAAGGAGGACACGATGCACCTGTGCTCGGACAACTTCTCGCCTGAGGTGCTATACTAGATCATGGGGGTCCTCTTCGCGACGACAGAGATCCCGTCTCCTACCGGCGACGAGGCCCGGCCACTCATTAGCTTTGCCGAGAAGAGCATCGAGGAGCAACGCAGGTGCATGCCCGTGTTCGACGAGTGGGGAATTGTGCCTGCAGGGCACCGCGGGCCTCGTCCCAACCCGTGGGCGGCGGAGCCGGAGTACATGGACGAGTCACCGGAGCCGGAGGAGGTCAAAGAGTCTGGCGGGGAAGAGGCCTCGAGAGGCGCGGATCCCTTCATCGAGGACGAGGCCTCGAGAAGCGTCGACCTCGTTGGCGAGGGCGAGGCCTCGAGAGGTGCCGAACCCTCGAGAGGTTCCGCCGGCTCCTCAAGGAGCTCCCCCGCCGACGTTGACCTCCAGGTGATCTCCTCCAGCGACGACGAGGACGCCTTCCGCGTCACCTACTCCCAACGCGTCGGAGAGGAGGAGGAGACGAGCGGCAGCGGGGGAGGACGCTGTGAGCCCCGCTGCAAGGCCATCCACGACAGGAGAGTAGCGGTTGCGAGGAGCGCTCCTCGCGAGGAGGCAAAGGTGCCTCAAGAGGAGGCCGGAGCAAGCAACACCCAACCGCCCAAGGCGAAGAAGAGGGTGTGGAGGATGGTTGACGAGTAAGTCCTGATTTTCCTTCTTTCCTCATTTAGCGTTTTGCTTCTGGAAAACCCCCTTGAAGAATCTTCTACTTGTCTTTCTTTCAGCACAACTGCGGTGCCGAAGAGGCGGCGGCTCCGCAAGCTTGGGGAGACCGCCAGCGTCGCCAAGGAGATGCCTGTGGCCGACGAGCCGCAGCAGGTGGCTGTTCCTCCCGCGGGTGAGCACCGCGCGGAGGAGGTGGTTGAAGAGGCAATGTCGTTGCCAGCTCGGGCCGCCACTCCTCCAGCGGTCGAGCACCGCGCTGAGGAGGTGGTTGAAGAGGTGGCGCCTTCGCCAACTCGGGCTGCTACTCCTCCCGTACAGCAGGAGACGACGGAGGACGAGAGGGTGGTTGAAGAGATCATCATGGAGCCGCCCCCGGAGGAGGAGGCTCCCACGAGAGGGACTGAAGCCCCCGAGGCCGCGGCGGACGCGGCCACCACGGAAGGGGCGGGAAGCGCCCCTGACGAGCAGGAGGTGGAGGCGCCTCCGGAGCCCACAGATACGGGAGCTGGGGGCGAGAGGGCGCCCAGCCCCCAGCGCGCTCCAGACGCGGGAGGCGATGCCAGCGCCCACGCGAGCCCCCAGAGGGCTCCTGACGCGGGGGGCGAGGAGGGCGCCCACACGAGGCCTCAGAGGACCCCTGAGGCGGGAGGCGAGGAAGGCGTCCTCGCGAGCCCCCGGGCCGCACCGGAGGCGGCCGTGAGCCCGAGGCAGGTTGCCTCTAGCGCCCGGCCAAGGGGCGAGATCTCTGCACCCCACAGCGATGAGGGGACCTTGGCGCTGCGGGAGCCGCAGTGCCGAGCGGTTCATCGCCAAGCCGTCCTCGCCCAGGCGCGGCGGACGCTTGAGGAGCTGGAGGCGCAGCTCGCTGAAGAGGAGCTCGCCCAGGCGGAAGAGCAGGCGAGGCTCGACGAGGGCTGGGCCCTCCTCCGCGAGAGCGTGGAGAGCTGCCGCCGGCAGGACGCGGCGGCCCTGGCGGCCTGCCAAGAGGCCATGCGCTTCGCCGCAGAGACCCGCGACAGCGTGAAGCGGGAAGCGGCAGAGACAATGGAGCAACCTAATGCCACAAGGGAGGCGCTCGAGGTGGAGACCGCCTCCAAGTAGCAGGAGATAGCGGCCGCGGAGCAGAAGTTTGTCGCTGACTCCAAGGTTGTAGAGGCCAGCCTGAAGGAGCTCCGCGAGAGGCTGGACACCCGCGAGAAGCGGCTAGTGCAGCATGAAGCGGAGCTGACGCAGCGCGAGGGAGAGCTTTCCCCTCGCGGGAGGAGCTGCGCCGACGCAAAGAGCAGGTCCAGCAGCTTGAGGCGGACCAGGCCACCCGCGAGGGGCAGCTGCAGGCTCGCGAGGGCCGGGTGGCCAGGGATGAAGCCTCCTACGCCGAGCGTTTCGAGAAGGCCAACGCCAACCTTGCGGAGAAGGAGAGGAAGATAAAGGAGGAGGCCGACGGCAGGGTCAAGCTCATCCGCTGGACCTCGCCATGGACTACGACGAGAAGGCCAAGAAGCAGGAGGACCGCTTTAAGGCGAAGCGCAAGGAGCTCCAGGACCGCATTCAGGAGCTCGAGAAGGAGGAGAAGCAAATGGCTTCCCACCTTCAGAGCGCCAAGGAGGCGCAAGCCCGCGCGGAGGGGAAGGCCGCCGCCTTGGAGAAGGAGTTGAGCGAGCTCCACCAGCAGGTGGGGCCGGTCGTGAGCCTCGTGGAGCAGGCACGGGACACCGCGCAGCATGGACGGACCATGACGCGCCAACGCCAGCTCATGCTCCAAGGCTTGGTGGCCCGTGCGCGCGCCGTTAGGGACGACCTGAGGATCGAGGTTCCCCCCTTCTCCGCAGGGAGTGACGACGAGGCCGCGTACACGTTCTTCTTCGAGCAATTCCTCGGAAAGCTTGAAGAGACCGCGAAGGGCTTCGACGAGCGCGTCATGGAGGAGAGCCGCGATCTCCTCGTCATCGCCACCTGCCGCATCTTCAGCAACCTCGCGAGGCTCCAGCCCTCGCTTGACCTCGAGGCCGTGACGGCACCGCCGGTCGTCATCAGCAAAAAGGTGCGGGAAGCCTCCGAAGCGTACGCCAAGAAATTCGACCAAGTCGTGGTCGATGAAGACGAAGGCGACGACGAGGAGGATGCCTTGGAGGAGGAGGCGGAGGCTTCCGTGGGCGGAGCGGGCACCTCAGGAGGCTCGACGGCCTGAGCTCCTTCCTGTATCTGGACGTGCAGGAGCACGAATTATCTTAGCATTTCATTTGTAATAGCTTTTGTAAAGACTTGCTTTAAGCTTTGTCTGCTTGGTGAATATCCCTCGCGAGGCTTTTGTCTTCCCTTTCATATCTTTTTCGCTCTACGTCTTAGGACCCTCTCTTAGCGCTACACCACCGCCGCTGCGGTATGCGAGAGTCAGGGCTCCACAAGGCCGGGGGGTGCGTGAGGCCTCAAGAGGTAAGAGCTCTCAAGTCGCGATGCTTGGGGCTCCCCTTGAACGTGCAAGCAGCCCATGAGGCGCGGGAGAGAGAAAAGAGGCTCGAGGGACGAAAACCAGTGAAAGGGATTTCAAACAAGTGTCTGGACTTAGCTTCACGAGGCGCTTTGCCTTGGAGAGGGTGTTGGTTCCCTGACGAGGTGTCCTCGCCTTGGAGAGGGTGTTGGTTCCCCGTCGCTTGCTTTGGACCTGTTTTCCTGCATTTTGACAGATAGGCATACCCACAAGCAATACATAGCGAGACGACTTCATGCGTGCTCGTAGGTTCCTTCATGTGTGTCTCGCAAGGAGAACAGGCACCAAGGTCCTTGGGAGTTGACATGCATGAAAGCTGACCCGTGAGTTCAGAGCTCGGATCCCTTGGATTTGAGGCGCTACCGGGATGCTCCCGTGGCATGGCACCATGCTAGCCCCCGCTCGTGAGATACACAGGAGGGATCATACGAGCAAGGATGAATCAGCAATAACATAAAAGCTTACCAAAGCAACAACATATGCTGGCGCGAAGCGCAAAGGTTCAAAGTGACCTGAAACAGAGGTTCATTAGACTGGCGTGGCCAGAAATACAAAATCCGCCATGTCAGGCATGGGGTTCCACATGCTGTGGCTGAGACTCTCGAGGGGGCGTGCCCGAGGCGACGCATGTAGAGAGAGCTCAGAGGGGGCCCCTATGCGGGGGTGGCTTGTAGAGCCTGCGGTCCTCCATGGCTGGGCATGGGGATCCACCTCGCCAAGGCATGGTGCTTGAAGAAGTCACCTTGCCAAGGCGCGGTGGCTTGGGAGTCTTCTCGAACGGCCCGCGGCAACGTATAGTAGAGAGGGGAGCCTGAAGTTTTTCCTCGTGGAGGATGATGGCGCGAGGCTCTCCCTTGATGCAAAAAATTGCTCGTCGAGGACGATCAGGGGTAGAACTTGCGTAGGTGCTAGGATGTTCCAGGGGTTGGCGACAGGGATGCCGTGCTCCGTCTCGAGCCGCGCGGAGCCAGGCCTGGCGATGTGGACGACCCTGTAGGGTCCTTCCCACATTGGCGAGAACTTGTGGAGGCCTGCCCTGGAGAGGACTCTCCTCAGGACGAGGTCTCTTGCTTCGAGAGTGCGCGGGCGGATGTGGCGGATGTGGTAGCGACGGAGGTCTTGCTGGTACCTTGCCGCTCTCAGGGCCGCATTGCGGTGGAGCCCTTCAAGCAGCAGGAGGTCGTGGTTGCGCAGTTTGTCCTGCTCAGCCTCCTTGAAGGCCAAGACTCTCGGAGAGCCGTGGGTGATCTCGCTGCGGAGGACGGCTTCAGCACCATAGACGAGGGAGAATGGCGTCTCACCAGTTGGCTTTGTTGGCGTGGTGCGGATGGACCAGAGCACCGAGGGGAGCTCATCTATCCAGTGCTTGCCGCTGGCCTTGAGGCGGTTGAAGCTTCTCGTCTTGAGGCCCTTGAGCACCTCGGCGTTGGCTCGCTCAGCCTGCCCGTTGCTTCGTGGGTGCGCCACCGAGGCGTAGCAGATTTGGGCGCTGAGGCTGCCGCAGTAGTTCTTGAAGGCGCCGCTGATGAATTGTGAGCCGTTGTCGGTGATGATGCGGTTGGGCACGCCGAAGTGGCAGACCAGGCTCCTTATGAATTTCACCGCCGACTTCGCCGGTATGGTGCGCACGGGTTCCACCTCAGGCCACTTGGTGAATTTGTCGATGGCGACGTAGAGGTAGCAGTAGCCCCCGAGCGCTCGCGGGAAGGGTCCCAGGAGGTCCAGCCCCCAGACCGCGAACGGCCAGGACAGCGGGATCGTTTGGAGTCCTTGCGCGGGCTGGTGGATTTTCTTGGCGTGGAATTGGCAGGCGTCGCAGGATTGGACGATTGCGGCTGCATCTTGAAGCACTGAAGGCCAGTAGAAGCCACTCCGGAAGACTTTGCCTGCGAGGGTGCGTGAGGACGAATGGTGGCCGCACTCTCCACTGTGGATGTCGTTGATGAGCTGGCGGCCTTCCTCGGCAGGGACGCACCGCAAGGCAACCCCATTGGGGTGCTTACGGTACAGGTCTTCGTCATGGAGGCAGTAAGACTTGGCCTGGCGAGCAACCCTTTCGGCTTCAGTGTCTTCTTCGGGAAGGACTCAATTTTGTAGGTAGTTCTTGATCTCGTCGATCCAACCAGTGTCTTGGCGTACCAAGGTCATCAGCAGGCGATCGCCTGAGGGCAGCGCGTAGTTTGGTGCTCCACTTGATGGGGCTGGTGGGAGCTCCTCATTGATGCTCATGTTGACAGCTGGTTGCTTGACGGAGGACTTGGCGAGTCTTTCCTCGAACACTCCGGGATTCTGTGCTTCCCTTCTTGCTGCTCTCCTGGCGAGTTCATCTGCCTCTTGGTTGTCTCCTCGTGGGATGTGCTTGAGCTCCATGCCCCTGAAGTGCTTCTCGAGTTTGCGTACCTCTTCAAGGTAGGCCACCATGTAGGTGTCCTTAGGCGTGTAGCTTTTGTTGGAGAAGTTGATGAGGAGCTGAGAGTCGCCCTTGATGAGGATGCGCTTGATGCCGAGGGCAATAGCGGCTCTGAGCCCGGCGAGGAGGCCTTCATATTCAGCAATGTTGTTGGAGACCTTGTCGTTGTCCTTGAAGCATAGCTGGATGGCGTAGTAGAGCTTGTCGCCCGTTTGTGAGGTGAGGACGGCACCAGCCCCTGCACTCCGGGCCGTGAAGGCGCCGTCGAAATGCATGGTCCAGTAGCCTGGTTCCGTCCCACCTGAGGCTGCGGCTTCCTCCTCTTGAGGCTCTTCTTCACGCGTGTCCGTCCACTCGGCCATGAAATCAGCCAACGCCCTGCCCTTGATGACCCTGGTGGTGTCAAACTCCAGCTCGAAAGGTTGTAGCTCGATGCCCCAGCCTGCGACGCGATCTGTCGCGTTTGGGTTGCGCAGGACTTGCTCCAGGGGGTATGAGGTGACCACCTTGATGGGGTGGCCCTGGAAGTAGTGGCGCAGCTTCCTGGAGGCGCTGAGGAGCGAGAAGAGGAGCTTTTGCTGCATGGGGTAGCGCTCACGAGTGTCCCACAGCACTGTGCTGACGAAGTACACGGGATGCTCGACGAGGGTAGTCGTTGGCGTGGCAGCGGCTGGCTAGTCTCGAGGCTCGGTGGAGTCCTTGTCGAGGTTTTCTTGAGGTCCTGCTTGTGGAGGCTCGGCAGGAGGCTGGAGGCTTGTCGAGGCTGCTTCCTTGTCGGGTGGTTCTGGGCTTGGCGAGGTGGGGTTCTGCTTGGCGAGGACTGGCTCTTCCCTTTCAGCCACCAAGACCGCGCTTGCCGTCTGAGGAGTGGCTGCAAGATACAACTTCAGAGGCTCGCGAGGGCGTGGGGCAACCATGATGGGTGGGCTCGCCAGGTATTTCTTCAGGTCCTCAAAGGCCTTTGCTGCTTCAGGGGTCCACTTGAAAGGACCGGACCTCTTCATGATCTTGAAAAATGGCAGCGCCCTCTCACCGAACTTGGAGATGAAACGGCCAAGGCTGGCCATACATCCCGCTAGGCGTTGCATGTCCTTGAGGCGACGAGGAGGCTGCATTTCTTCTATGGCCTTGATCTTGTCAGGGTTTGCTTCAATGCCGCGATGAGACACCAGGAACCCGAGGAGCTTGCCTGAAGGGACCCCGAAGACGCACTTGGCGGGGTTCAGCTTGATGTTCACTTTGCGTAGGTTGGCAAAGGTCTCCTCGAGGTCCTGGATGAGCGTGTTTTCTTCGCGAGTCTTGACCACGATGTCGTCGACGTAGGCCTCTGCATTCTTCCCCATTTGAGCCCCCAAGGCGATCCTCATGAGGCGCTAGAAAGTGGCGCCGGTGTTCTTCAGGCCGAAGGGCATGCAGACGTAGCAAAACACACCACAAGGGGTGAGAAATGCTGTCTCCTCCTCGTCCTCCTTCGCCATCTTGATCTGGTGGTAGCCAGAGAAGGCATCCAGAAAACAGAGGAGTGCGTAGCCGGCGGTGGAGTCCACGATCTGGTCGATCCTCGAGAGGGGATAGGGGTCCTTGGGGCAGGCCTTGTTGAGGACGGTGAAGTCGATGCAGAGGTGGCTTCCTCCGGTGTGTTTGGATAGGACCACACTGTTGGCGAGCCAAGTGGGATGGACCACTTCCTTGATGATGCTGGCCTTCTTCAGTTTCTCTACTTCCTTGACGATGAAATCTTGCTTCTCTGGCGCCTGGCGCCACGCCTTTTGCTTCACGGGGCGTGCGTTTGGACACACGGCTAAGTGGTGCTCGATCACCTCCCTCGGTACACCAGACATATCTGACGGTGTCCATGCGAACATGTCAGAGTTTGCCCTGAGGAAGGCGACGAGTGCGCTTTCCTATTTGGGAGGCAGGTTGGCGTCGATGGTGACGCTAGCCCCCGAGCCGTTTGCCTCAAGAGGCACTTGCTTTGTCGCGGCCTTCTCCTGAGAGAATAGCTGCTTCTTCTTCGCGGGGGGCCTCGGGAGGGGCTCCTCATCCTCGTCAGCGGGTGATGCCACCGCGGCAGCCTTGTAGGCCGCTTGCGCAGTGTACAAGGCGTCCGAGACCACGCCGCAGACGACGATGGTGCCACCCGAGCCAGGGAGCTTGACGAGGTTGTAGGCATGGTGGGTCACCGCCATGAACTTGGCGAGGGCGGGGTAGCCGAGGATGGCGTTGTAGGGCAGGCCGATGTGCGCGACGTCGAAATCGATCAGCTCGGTGCGGTAGTTGGCCTGGGTGCCGAAAGTGACGGCGAGCCTCACCTGCCCCAAAGGGGTGGTGAGACCCTCTGTCACCCCCAAGAAGGGCCTGGTGGGCATGAGCCGCTCGTAGGGCACCTGCAGCTTCTCGAATGTCTCGACGGAGATGACGTTGAGGCCTGCACCCCCATCGATGAGCGTCTTAGAGACGGCGATGTTGTTGATGGTGGGAGTGCAGACCAGCGGGATGCTGCCAACAGTCGAGGTGGACTTGGGGTGGTCGGCGGAGTCAAAGGTGATGGGGCACTGGGACCACTTGAGGGGCCTGGAGGCCTCAACCCCGGGAAGGGCTGCCGCGACCTCGCGAGCGAATTGCTTGAAGTGGCGGTTGGAGCTGGGGACCTGAGCCCCGCCGAGGATGCAAGCGGCCCCGCGAGGCACCTGGTAGCCCTCATCAGTCTCGGCAGGCAAGTTGTCGTTCATGGGCTGGGGGGCGTTGGCCTGGGGGTTCTGCTGGTAGTTGTCGCCGTAGTTGTTGTTCCAGCTTCGCCCCCTACGGGCGCCGCGGCCGCCGCCACGGCCTCCGCGGCCTTGCGAAGCCTCTTGAGGTCGTAGCAGTCCTCGGTGGCGTGGGAATGCCTGTTGTGGTAGATGCAGAAGGGACGATCATCTTTCTTCTCAGGTCCCGCGGCTAGAGTGGCAGCTTGACGAGGTTGCTTGGCGTCAGGCTCAGCCGCGAGGACCGCAGTGGTCTTGCGCTTCTCGGTGGATTTCTTCTTCTTCTTGGACTCCTCGGCGGGGTCCCCTGGCTCGTTCTTGACGAACAAGCGGCCCTCCTCAGCCTTGGCGCACTTGTCCGCCAAGTCGAAAAGCTTGACGACGGTGGTGATGTTGTCGTGGATGCCAAGCTTCTCGAGCATCCGCACATTCGTGACCCCAGCCTGGAAGGCCGAAATGACCTGCGCGTCAGTGGCGTTGGGGATCTTGTTGCGCACTTGGCTGAAGCGCTGGATGTACTTGCGGAGGGTCTCGCCAGGCTTCTGGCGCACGGCACGGAGATCGTTGTACGTGAGGCCGCGCTCGTACGTGCCCTTGAAGTTGGCGACGAAGCACCAGTAGAGGTCCTCCCAGGTGTTGATGGACTCAGCGGGGAGGTTGGTGAGCCACGAGGACGCGGAGTCCTTGAGGGCCATGGGGAACCAGTTCGCCATGACCTTGTCGTCGCCCCCGGCGGCCTGGATGGCCAAGGTGTAGAGCTGCAGAAACTCCAGGGGTTGTTCTTGCCGTCGTATCGCTGAGGGAGATCCGGCCTGAACTTGACCAGCCAGGTGACGCGACGGAGGCTACGAGTGAACACGGCCGTCGTGCCGTAGGTGACCGTGCCATTGGTGAGGGTGGCGCGGAGGTGGCGCCCTGCGGCGGCGACGTCATGGACGGCACGGTTGTGGCGATCTTGGTTGCGCTCGATGCTCACACGGGCGTCCTCCGGGGCTCGCTGCACGATTTGGCAGTCGTGCGGCGACGACGCGTGCGATGCAGCGCGGCCGTCGCGAGGAGGAGCCCCGGCTGGAGCAGGTTGCAGTGGAGCCGGTGGAGCTGGAGCTGGCGCAGGGTGACGAGGAGGAAGAGGAGGAGCATGCGGCGCGCCGTGCACCACGTCCCCTGCGCGAGCAGAGAGAACCAGCGAACGGGACGGTGCGGGAGCGGCGACGCGAGCGGCGCCGACGAGCTTGGAGAGGCGGTTGAGCCAGGCCTCCTGGGCCTCCGTCGTGGGACGGTACTGCAGCAGCTCCTGCGCCATGAGAAGCGCAGTCGCCGGGCTGGGCGCAGGGCGGCCCAGCGAGGAAGCAGCACGGTCCCGCGACGGGTGCAGGGAGGAAGCCTCTTCTTCGCCGAGGTCGTCCTCGGTGTGGTCGATGTCGTCATCCTCCGGGTGCTCGACTCGGGGCTCGGGGTCGACGTGGCGCTCAGGAGCAGCACTCCCACGCGGGCGGCCGCGCGGGCGGCCGGCAGGAGGAGCGGTGGCGGCGCTGGCCGTCCGGCGAGCGAGTCGTTCGGCGTGAGAGCCGGCCATGGCGGTGTCGAGGTTGAAGATGCGCCTCAGCCCCCTACCTGGCGCGCCAAATGTCGGAGAACTGTCCCAGGAACTGGTGTGTCTCACGAAGGATCGAGTAAGGGGCTGAACACGGAATCAAACAACCCTCAACGTGCCTCGGCGACGGTGCTCGTCGGACTCGCTGCGGGACAACACTGCAGAGATGAACGCACGGAATTACCCAGGTTCAGGGCCCTCTAGGTGAGGTAAAACCCCTACGTCCTGCTTCGAGTTGTATTGCACTGCTTGGAGAGTTTACAGTACAAGGAGAGCTTGTCGAGCTCGAGGTGGCTAACAATGGCTAGGGTTTGGTCTAAGCTCCAGGAAGATGAACTTGTGAACCAGAATGCCAACCCCTTGCCCAAACGTGCTCCCCCTCCTTTTATAGGCGTCTTGGGACTCTTCCCCCCAAATGTCTGGGCGGGAAGGGCTACCACATGGCGACGAAGGAGGAGGCGCGGTGCACGATAAAGGTAGAGTCCACCGTAAAGGTAAAGTCCATGGATGCGGTCCACGGCAGGGGGCAGCGTCACCAAAGCTGGAAAAGCCACCGTCCAGCCAGGACGGTGGGCTGGCGCCACTGAGGTGGGAGGTGTCCCACGGTGACGTCGCCCTTGGAGCGTAGCTGCAGATGGTTCCCTTATCACCAAAGTGGCAAGTCTCGTTGTCCGCTTTGCTTGGTGCGGCTTTGTTGACTCCTTTATACATAAGAAAGGCAACTGTGGCGCTGCTGTCACTGCGCGCTGGCGCGGTCGTCACTCTGTGGAGGGTGCAGAGCCCATGTGCGCTCTGCCGCAGAGGCAGAGCTAGCTTCGAGAGGAAAGAAGCCTCGCGAGGCAAAAGGCCTCGCCGAGCCTTTCGGCTTGGTTCTTAGCAGAATTTGCAGGTGGCATCCGAGATGCCTTCTCGAGGAGAGGTCCCTCGCGAGGCTCGCCAGGCTTGGAGAGCCTGGTCCTTAGCAAAATCTTCTGAAGAATGTTGTGGGCCCTGGCAGGCCGGCCCGTGGTACCCTGGTTTCCACTGTGCCGACACTGAGGAGCTCACCTCTCGCCTTAGCTAAACGGGGACTTGTGCGCTACCTAGCCTAGCCTCCTTCTCCACGATGATTTCTCCCCTCCCCTTCCCCTGGGTGCCTCGGTCCACCTTTTATAGGCTAAGGGGATACCACAGGTGCACCCTTGGGGCCGGAGGGGTTTTGGCGGGAAAACCCCTCCCGGTTCTCTTTAGGAGGCGATGTGGCCTCCTCTCGTCCAAGTATTCCTTTCAGAGGGGGTAGGTGGGATCGCCCACCTTTTCCAGAGAGGGCGGACAGAGGCTGACAGCTTTTCCGCCTCTGCCCCCCTTTGGCGCCTCCATCTTCTTGGCGCCCAAGTCTTCCAGGAACTTCCAGCCAGGGCTGGCAAGCTTATGTTCTTGGAGCGGTGGAGGTTGGTTCCCGGGGGCAAACCTGGCCTCCTGCCGGGCGTCGGGGTCCCCGGGACCTCCGTGCCTGCTTCCGGGTCGACGGGGGCCAGGAGGGTCCCCTGAGTCCTTGGCCTTGGTTGTCGATGCAGCGCACGCCGGGACGCCGCAGGGCAGGTGGGGGGGCCCACCTGTCAGTCTTGAGTCTTGGCCTTGAGTGTCTCCTTGGTAGGCCCATGTGCGATGGACCCACTTTGACCGCATCAGGGGAACCCCATGTTCCACTGTTGCGACAGTAGCCCCCAGGCATAGTCCCGGCGGCCACGCCCTTCTGCCGCCGGGGCTATGACCAAAAAGAGTCAAAGTGGGTCAACGGCGTCAGGTCTTGATCGTCTTGTCACATCCGCCTGAGCCGCGCACCACGGAGGCGCGCGTCCCACGGGTCTTCTGAACGTTGCGATCCGCGTGGATCGCCAACGCTCGCTTTGAATCTTCA
This sequence comes from Puccinellia tenuiflora, assembly GCA_012064385.1. Classification (NCBI taxonomy): domain Eukaryota; kingdom Viridiplantae; phylum Streptophyta; class Magnoliopsida; order Poales; family Poaceae; genus Puccinellia; species Puccinellia tenuiflora. The sequence goes on from QRDG01000706.1 coordinate 490,526, forward strand.
GGGAGGAGACAACTGAACGGAAAAGCCTCCTCGATCTACGCATCGGCCGGGGTGGTGGGACCGCAACGCGACGCGTGGAGAGCCTTATAAGCCACGGTTCCAAGGAACTGTAGCCGTTACTCCTTTCCAAACACAGAGATCTCGAAGCGCCGTCGGAGAGCACTTCATCTTCATCCTTCGTAGCACACCGCAAACCTTCTTGGCCGCCTCGACGCCAAAAGCAGAACGCCTCTGCTCCGATGGCCAGGACTAAGCAGAGCGCCAAGAAGAAAACCGCCGGTGCCTCACTCGCCAGGAGGCCACCGCCCCCGAGGTCTGAGAAGTCGATGAAGAGGTCGGATCGTGCCGCCGAAATGGCGGACATGCGCTGCCAGACGGCCCTGTTCCCAAGCATCTACGCCTCAAATCCTTCTTTGCTGATGAAGGCTCGATTCGGGGCGGTGGCGTCTCAGGCGAGGGGGGACAGACCGGCCCGCGAGGCGACAGAGGTTCTGCCGCCGAACAAGGATCGGGAACCCACTCAGGTCCCCGTCTTCGAAATCTTCGTCAAGATGGGGGTAGTTCCTCCATTTTCGGACTTCCTCCTCGAGATCCTGCAGGCGTACAACCTGAAGCTCCTGCATCTGACCCCGGGGGCCATCTTGGATCTGACCATCTTCGCCCACGCCTGTGAGGCATTCGTCGGGGTGATGCCCTCTGTGGCATTATTCTGACACTTCTTCTATCCCCGCGTGGGGAAAGAGGGATGGCTGGCTGGCGGGGTCACGTTCTGCTTCCGCCAGAACATCAAGCAGTTCTACCCCGAGATGGTGGTGAAGTCCAAGTGGGAGGAATGGAGGAACAGCTGGTTCCTCGTTACCGTACCAGAGGCCCATTAGTGCTTCCAAGAACCGAAGAAGCACCCAGAGAGCCAAGAACTCTGGAGGGGCCTGAGCCGCCAGGATGTGTTTCTCTCGGCGGCGGTGTCCCGCTTCAAGCTTCTGCGGGAGCAGGGGATTTCCGGGGCCGCCATTGTTGCGCACGCCTTGCGCAACCGCCAAGCCCCCTTGCAGAAGAGGCCTCACCCGGCCTGGAACTTTCAGGGTCTCGAGGACCCTTCTCGACTGCGGAACTCCGACATGGGCAACGAAGCTCTCCTCGGCGTCATAAGGAAGATATTTCCCCCCAACGCGCCGTATCTGCTGCCAGAGGGGGTCCTTCCTCTGAATGAGGACCCGAAGAAGGCAGAGATCCTTGCGGAGATGCCGAAGTGCAGCGCCCGCAGAATCGTGGGCCGAGACGACAACGGGCCCCAGAATCCCAGGGCCAGAGCCCGCAAGGTTAAGGTCCCCTCTAGCTCCGGCGAGGAAGAGGAGGCCTCCGAGTCCGAGGCAGAGAGCACGGAGGACTCCGAGGTGGAATCCGCCCGCTCCACCGAGGACAGTGATGATGATGACGGCGACGACGACGACGACAACGATGACGACGAGGCCATCAGTGACGAAGACGAGGATACCGGGGAAAAGGACCCTTCGCCGCACCCAGCTAGGGGACCCGCCATGGTCCCAAGCCTGGAGACGAGCCCCCGGGCACCGCTCGTGGTCGAAGAAGAGAGCGGTCCCGTGGGCATGGAGGTTGATGACGAAGCCTTCGTCATCGCGCCGTGGCGCAAGAGGCAGCTCCGGCACCCATCGCCGGCCCCGGAGCCTTCCCTTGCCATCAGCATGATACCTGCGAGCCCGCACGGCTCCTCCGCCAGGTCCGTAGGCATGCCCAAATTGCTGGGCCACAAGTGACCCCGCGGGTAAGATTTCTTCTTGCTCGCCCTTGTTCATGCTGCTACTGAACTCGCGAACCGCACCTCCGGGAAGTTTAACCAAGAGTCGTTGCAGGGGCCAAACTTCCCCGGAAGCCAGCAAGAGGCGGCGGGAGGTGGCGGAACGCGACACGGCCACCAGCGCCGGTGTCCCTAGAGGGACTCAGACTGCCTCCAGCCCGGAGAAGGTGCCTGGGGGAGACGCTCAGGAAAACTCCGGGACGCATCCGACCCCCGCGAAGGCTGGAGCAGCGGAGACCCTAGAGGCAGCAGGTAAGCCTCGTCCAATCGGACAAGACCGACCTTGCCCCGCCCCCAACGACTCATCGTCGTTCATTGCTGAAACAGATACTTCGATGGTCGGCGGGTTCCCTACGGGGGACCACGCCGTGACGACTCCGGACCAAGAGACGTCCAAAGCCGCACCCGAGGCGACGGACGCACGCCCGGAGGAAGAGCGCGCGGCGGTGCCTGGGCAAGGTCCGACCGTTGCAAGAAACAAGAACTGTCCGGGCACCCCGGACCTCCTGGACTGCTCGCTTATGACAGGGGAAGAGCTGGACACCTATGCCACCCTGTCGACATGCTCCGGAGCAAGTGCCGAGATAGCCGCACTGGCGGAGATCAAGGCGAACTTCTCCACACAAAGCGGGAGGAGAAACACTCCTAGGGATCTGCAGGGAGTAGCCCCCGAGGTGACGATTTTGGGGGCAAACACGAAGGAGGCCGTGATCAGGGGAATAAACCAACTGGTCCAGGAGATCGAGGCCAGGGAAGACGCGCTAGCGCGTGCCAGCTCCCACGCCGAGGAGCTGGTCAACAAAGCAGCGACCGAGTTGTCCCGCCAGTGGAGCTTATTCTCAATCATGTGGAAACGCATGGAGAAGAAGAACAAAGGCAAGCGGGACGAACTCGCGCAAAAGGAGCAGCAGGTGGCAGCCAGAGAGGCTGAACTGACGGCGGAAGCCAGAACCCTGGAGCTCAAGAGGGAAAAACTGAAGATAGAGGTCGAGCAGCGCCTCGCGGAGGCAGAGAAGAAACATCAAATGGCACAGGATGAGAAAGCCAGGGATGCCAGGGAGGCGTGGCAAAAAGAGGAAGAGGCCCGGAGGGCGGCCGAAGACGCCGAGAAAGACCTCCTCACGGAGAAAGACGCCACCCGCAAGCTGCGGGACCTGGCCAAGCTGGAGGGCCAGAGGACTTCCGAGCTGGAGAAGTCCTTGAAGCTGAAGGAGGAGGAACTGTCGTCGCTGACAAACAAGTTCCTCGATCTGGAGGAGAAAAGCTCTCGGGTGTCCTCGGAGCTGGCGGGGATCCACCAACAGGCCGAAGACGGGTTCAAGAGTATTATCGCCGCCAGCTCAGATGTGGCGACGCGAGTGCTCCAACTGGACAGGCGCGCCGAACTCTCCGGGTTGGCCCCGGAATGCCGGAGCCTCCCCGAAGTGGCCGAGTTTCTCCAGAAGATGACGGCCTCCGTGAGGTCTGCCAAGAACCGGGTCGCAACCCATTTGCGCGCCGATCGGAACAGGGTCAGTCTTGATACCGCAGCACGCGTGATGGCGTCGTTCCGGGAGGCGCATCCGAACGCCGCCATGCCCAACTTCACTGCCGTCGAGCCCTCCGCGGCCTCGCTTCAAGCTGTGGAAGACCTTGCGGCGGCATTGGCCGCACAGATGTATCTTTCGCCGTCCTACTAGGCCCCCTGCATATCATTCGAGCACCTCGTGCCCAAAAAACCGTTATGTCAGTCCTTGTGTGTGATCATAACTCATGCTGTATCGTTCAGGAAACTTTTATGCTGTTCTTCTTGCGGGTGTTTTGGCCTTATCATGTTTCTTTTTCTCCACGTCTTTGAGAGATCCTCCCGGGATGTAAGCTTACCCGTGAGATCCTGACTGATTAGGCACATCTCCCCAGGCCCTATCGATTCCCGAAAGGTCGCTCACCCACTCGGCTCGTACTCCTCCCGGGCAGTACCAGGTCCCTGACCGCTCCATACTCCCGGGAGAGCCAGCCCCTCGGCGTGCTCAATCGACGGACAAGACGCGTTCCCAGTTTCGAACATAGTTTTATTCCCTCAAGATAGACAGCCAAAGTATGACAGGGGTTCAGATCAAGGATAAATTATCTTGCTGATTACACGAAGTCCCTCACGGCAACACTTTCGGGTGCCCTTCCAGATGTCGCGGGTACCTCGCGCGGACCGGGCTCTCTGCTTCAGCGTGCCCCACGGGGGGGGGGGGGGGGGGAAGGAAGCAGCCTCCTCGACTCATGCACACTGATTCGCCATGGTCCACAGGTCTTCCAGGGTGGCCACCATGCGGGTTCTTAGCCTCTCCCGCATCATCGGGCTGCGAACGTTGGCGTGGAAGACGGCGATCACGGAAATCTCTTGCAGGTCAACCGGGGGAATGCGGACGACGATGCCCCGGAACCTCCAGATGTATCGGCGCAACGGCTCCTCAAGCCCTTGCTCTACGCGATAGAGGTCAAGGACGGTCGCACCAGAATACGGATCCGCCTGGGCCTCCATCTCCTCGCGAGAACGACGCCTGGGATTGGAGCTCTGGTTGATAGCCTCTTGGGTAGGATCCATGGGCCTCTTGCCATGGGGATCCCCTTGTCGTTCCACCTCTTGGGGTGCTGGTGCCGGAGCGGTAGCTTCTTGGGTGTTGGTCGGGGCAGGACTCGTAGGAGCGTGGCAGTAGTGGGCATAGTCCAGCAGGTTTTCCAAACTTGCGATCCAGGCCCTCGCTCGGGGGTCGCTCTTGCACTGCTCTGGCGGGTAGGAGAGAAGCACTCGGGCCATGCCCAGCGCCTCTTCCAGCCCCTAGCTTCTTCGCGACTACTGCGACGGCCCACCACGGACCTCCTGAGTGCCAGACATGGCCTCTGCTGGCCGAAGACGTGCCCGTTCACCCGATCTCGACGGAACAGAAGAGGAGCTCATGGCAGATCTTGCTTCAACCGGAGAGCTCGATGTCGAACAAGATGAGGCGATGATCCAAGATCTTGCTAGAAGATCCGGAGGACTCGAAGTAGACCTCCTTGAAGATCTCAACGCCGATGAAGAGCTCGAGGAAGATCTCGACAAAAAACACGAAGCTGATGAAGAACTTGAGGAAGATGCCGACGAAGAACTCTAAGTCGGCGAAGAAGAACTCAACACTTGTGCCCCCTACCTGACGCGCCAGATGTCGTGTCTTGGATCACAGACGCCGGGAGTAAAGGATACCCCCTTTTTAGGTTCGGTGGGGGGCGCAGAGGAGGCCGAAGATCGTCTTCTGCCCGAGGGCTTCGCTCAATGCTCGAGATCTACGTACTAGCAAGCATCACAGGGACACAAGGAGTTTACCCAGGTTCGGGCCGCCCGGAGGCTAACAACCCTACTCCTGCATGTTTGGATTGAGAGGTGTATCATGGTGTAGCTTTACAAGGGTGGTTGCGGGTGAGAACCCGGGAGGTGTTGGCTAGAGGTTGAAGACGAGCAGATCCTGACCCTGAGGAGATCACCTCTCGCCTTAGCTAAACGGGGACTTGTGCGCTACCTAGCCTAGCCTCCTTCTCCACGATGATTTATCCCCTCCCCTTCCCCTGGGTGCCTCGGTCCTCCTTTTATAGGCTAAGGGGATACCACAAGTGCACCCTTGGGGCCGGAGGGGTTTTGGCGGGAAAACCCCTCCGGGTTCTCTTTAGGAGGCGACGTGGCCTCCTCTCGTCCAAGTATTCCTTTCAGAGGGGGTAGGTGGGATCGCCCACCTTTTCCAGAGAGGGCGGACAGAGGCTGATAGCTTTTCCGCCTCTGCCCCCCTTTGGCGCCTCCATCTTCCTGGCGCCCAAGTCTTCCAGGAGCTTCCAGCCAGGGCTGGCAAGCTTATCTTCTTGGCGCGGTGGAGGTTGGTTCCCGGGGGCGAACCTGGCCTCCTGCCGGGCGTCGGGGTCCCCGGGACCTCCGTGCCTGCTTCCGGGTCGAGGGGGCCCCGGAGGGTCCCCGAGTCCTTGGCCTTGGTTGTCGATGCAGCACGCGTCGGGACGCCGCTGGGCAGGTGGGGGGCCCTACCTGTCAGTCTTGAGTCTTGTCCTTGAGTGTGTCCTTGGTGGGCCCATGTGCGATGGACCCACTTTGACCGCATCAGGGGAACCCCATGTTCCACTATTGCGACAGAGGGGGAGCGGGAGGATGTCCAGGGGACGCGGAGCTCACCCTGGAGCACGGAGGCGTGGACGGCGAGGGTCAGGGTGGACGGACGGCGTCGCGCGCGTGCTCGGCGTGCAGCGGCCAGAGGCGAGGAAAAACCGAGACTGCGACGGCGAGTCCGGGCCTCCCGCAATAATTCTTCGCACGGGGAAGACGAGGACGACGCGGCGCAGCTAAGGGCTGCCTTCGATTTGCTCGGGGGCGCGTCAAACGGCGGCTAAATCGATGGCGGACGCGAGCTCGAGTTTGGCTCGGGCGCCGCACGGAGAGAGAACGGGAGGGAGAGGGGGAGCAGGTGGGGGAGAGAGAGGCAGAGCGTCGGGGGGGGGCCTCCTTAACGCGACAGGGACAGAGGCAACCGGGGGGGCAGGTGCGCGGCATGGTGCTAGGACGAGGCGTCGGCCGGCAGGGCGGCATGGGCGCTGGCCCTGTGGCGACAGTGGGGAGGAGAAGATGGTTTTCACGAAAACCCCTGGCACCATTTAATGTAATTGCAAACAGGTCCATCAGGAGTTTAGTGATTTTAAATGAGGCCCTAAACCATTTTCTAAATTTCTGCAAAAATTCATGTGGGCTCTCAATATCATCTAGAAGCTCCACAAAAATTGGGTTGCAAAATAAAAAGTTTGGAGCACAGTTGTTCACAGGTTTTAATTATGGTCATTTTTGATAATTTCCAAAATGCATTTAATTTGGGGAACTTAAGAATTTTCAAAAATAATAAAAATATTCATGGAGGCTCCCAATATAATAATGAAGCTCCCCATAATTTTATTTTGAATTTTTGGAGTGTTTGAGTTGGTTTCAAAAATAGAATTTGAATTGAACCAATTTTGAATTCTCAAATTTATTTCTTGCTTGGCAATAATTGGATTTGGAGAAATGGTTATAAAATGTAAACTTGGAACTTCCTAAACAATTTGGAAGTCCAAGAATAATTTGTTTGCCAAGGTTAAGCAATTGCATTTGGGGGTTGGAGTTTGAGAAGGTTTTGCTTCTCCATTTTGTATGTGTTTCCAAGTGTTGATTGTTAGGAGTAGCAATTTCATATGCATGCCATGATGCCAACAAGGTAAGGAAAAAGTGGAAAAATTATTCTTATTTTTTAGTACAAAACTGGGGCTGTTACACTCTTCTATCTGTATGTTGGTGTGCCTTGGCAGGCTGTTGCCATGAGAGGCTTGTAGTTCCTTGCTTCATGTACTTCTTGTTTGGTTGTCCCTCTGTTTTTGTTGCGAAGTAGTTGACCTGAGGTTTTCTTTAGAGCTGATGAAGTAAGGATTGGAAAGGAAACGTTTGGTCATGTATATAATTCCCTAATGGTGTGATGAAAATATCTGACCACTTTTTCATCGAGACTTGAATCCTTTCGTCGTCTCCCTTGCGTCACTGTATCCAACAGAGATGATCTAACTCTTTTCTTTGGTGTGTCATCGTGACAACCTTGGATGAGCCCTATATGGCATGTTCTTAAAATTAACCCATACTTCCGCACTGTTATTTTCATCTCTTCTTCCATGGTGGACGTGTTCTGTTGACTTCCTTCTGTAAGGATTTAATTTTGCTTCAAGTGAAACTAGTTTGGGCCCTGACCTAATTGCAGGTGTGGATTTAATTTCAAAGTCTATGATTGCATCCTTCCTTCTATAAAATTGGACTTAATCCGTTAGTCGGTAACCATGCTATGGTCCGACTATCTCATATCCTTGTTCTTAGTGGACCCTTGTAATATTCGTCCCACCTTGTAGAACTTATTTTCTATGTATGAACCCTGACACTCCTTGACTCAAGTTGCTCAATTCTTGTTGAATGAAGATTCTTGAAGCCATGTTACTCTTGGTTCTATCCTTAAGGCCCGGTTTCTGCTTCCATCACCGGGTTTCTAGTATGTACCAATTGTTATTTGTTTGGTGTGGGTCTTAACTCAGACTCATGAATTATCTTGTCATTTTATCATTAAGCTTTTCTGTGTCAAGTTACCATGAATATCTGTTTCTTTACACCTGTAGTATAAGATGCGACAACTCTCCATGTTGTTAAATGAAGATCGAGCGAACCCTAAATCTTTCAACCATGTGTTGATTGGAGTTGTAGAAGTCAGACTTGGTCCCATAAAGTTTGACCATCCTTTCACCGAAAGCCTTGTATGTTTCAGCGAGCTAGTTCTTCCTCTAGTTGTGCCATGGTTTTATGGCAAAGCTTAGAATATGGTTTGGCATGGTGATTGGACTAATGGGGGTCGACCTCGAACTCATGTTTGTGCCCTGATGTCTTTTTACTCTGCCATGTGAGGAGACTGAGAGTTAAAACCATGGTTCATTTGTTTACATACAAAGCAAATAGTTTGAGTAAAGTGTGGCCTGATCACCCATATCATTTACTTGTATATGTTATGATGAAGAAATGAACTTGAGTGATTCTTTTGCTAGCTTCCTCCGAGAAAATGCTTGTCAACCTAAACCATAGGTGGCATAGTTATCCTCTATGAAACTCTTGCAAATCGTTTTTTCTTCAAGCCTTGCCTCATATCCTTTTGTGGCTCTTGTCCTAGAGCTATTCCTACGGTGGCCCCAGTAATAAGATGTGAAGTTGTTGCGTGGTCTTTCTGAGACCATGTTCTTAAGTCCTGTCCATATTTGATAGGTGTTTGTGCCCCTGTTTTGATTCTCCTCTTGCCTTGATAGTAATTTGTTTGTTGAGGATGGATCCTTATCCGCTACCTACCAGAGTGATATTCATGCTCAGGTTATTTCACATGATTGGTTGATGACATGTATGACCTCTGCTTAGTCAATCTAAGTTTATCTTATGGGCCTCTTATTCTTAAGGACCTATTTCTGTTCTAATCTTTGTGCTCCTTGATTGATAGATCAGGATGTTTTGTGACTTCTATGTCTCTTTAGAAAATTGACTGGGTCGTTCCTAATTTCAGATGAACATTTCTTTTTCATGAGTGCTTCTATAGTTGTTCTCTAGCAATTGGATGTCTTTGAATTCTACAAGTAATAATGAACGAAGAACTCGAGGGCGAGTTCTGTTTAAGGTGGGTAGAATGTAATACCCTATATTAATTTATAAAGTATTTTGTGGACAAATTTTTAACTTAGTTGTTCAGGATTGAATTTTTTTAACCGTTGGTAATATGGAGAAGTCTTGGACCATAATTGAATTCGACTCTTGGAGCTGATCAAAAGAAAAACTAAGATTGTCCAATTTAATGTTTGGACAGATCCGAGAATTCTATTAAATGTAGAACATTAGTTTTTTCCCTAAGTGTGCAAGTCTTTCTGATTAAAAAAAAGAAGAGAGATGGATATTTATCCAACCCAGCCAGCTCCCTTTTCCCCCACAAGACGCCCTTGCTCTAGCCCACCCACAATTATCGTCGCCGTTGTCGCTGCCGCATCAAGAATCCCTAATCGTCGTCACAGTACTTCCAGTACAAATCACCTCAGGCTGAGACTGGACAGGCTGGACTTGTCATGGTTCCATCCCGAAGAACACCAGGAGCTAGAGGTGTTGCTCCTATTTTAACTGGTTCGATTCATATAGTTGGTCCTGCAACTTTTCTTTTCCCTCGAGCAACTGAATAGATCTGCTCGTGCGATTATCACTAGTGCATAGGTAGCTTTGCTTCAACCATGAAATTATGGTATGTGATGTAGCCCAACCCAACGACATCACCATGTCAAGCATCCCAACAAATGCCACATCAACATGGACTTCAAAGGTGAACTCCTTCCTCTTCGAGATCTCATTTCCTACCCTTTGGAATCGTATGCTACTTGAGCATCCACCCCTTTGCATTGCTTGGTTTGACACGATGGATACGAAGCCGATGGGAGGTGCCAAGGAAGCCCAAGAGTTGATTTCATCCAAGGCGTACGCGTGGATAAGGAGGAGGAAGCGTCAAGGCAAAGGATAGAGGCGGAGCCAGCCGGCCTAGGCCGGCCCCCAGGCCGGACCACCATCAGGCCTAGGTCGGCCCACAGGCCGGACCCCCACCAGTCGCCGCCGGCATCCAGGCCGGCCTAGGCCGGCCCCCAGGCCGGACACCCCCCCGTTTTGTACTAGACTATAAATAGCTTTTCCCCTCTTCCATTCTAGACCAGAGATGAATGAACTAGAGAGTTGAGCGTTGCTCCTTCCCGTGATGGGATTCCTCCGTGGAGGATGATGATTCTTGTTGTAGCTACTCTTTCACTTAGGTGTCTCTAGTAGTGCAAACCAATCTTTCACTGCGGTGATTCTATTGGATCGGTGGACCGGCCGATAAGAGCAATCGGTTTCAACAAGAGTAAGATTGGCTTGATTTCTCGATCCAAAGGCTTCTCTTTTGAGGGTTGTTGTTGGGTGGGAATCCTTGCAGGTTTTGCTAGTTATCCCCTTTTGTTGCCCACGTTTTTTCCCCCGATTCCCACCTCGTGTTTATCATGTTCTTCGCGTTCCTCCCCTTTTTCCCCCTCAAATCCGTGAAGATCGGGCCAACCCCCTACACCATATGGTATCAGAGCAAGGGTTGCCACGGATTTACCTTTGTTTCCACCCCCAAATCCACAAAATTTTTCTTTGATTTTGCTAATTTCGAAAATTTCCACCAAAAATAGCCCCAAATTGCTTTTGGATCGATCTAAGATTCTTGTGAGTTTTGGTAGGTTTTGATCCATGGATCCATTGCTATACTTGTTGATCTACCTCCCTTCGCGTTCCCATGGCCAAATTCCTTTGATTTCCCCTCCGATTTGGTGTTTTTCGGGCCGTTTTTCCGCCCAAATCGCCCATTTTCGCGTCACGGGAAGGTAGTACCAGCCGGCCTCCTGGCCGGCCTAGGCCGGCTCCCAGGCCGGCCCCCTAGCTGAGGTAACCGGCCTCCCAGCCAGCCTAGGCCGGCCCCCAGGCCGACCTCTCTGAAAACTTGTTTTGGCCATAACTTTTCACTCCGGACTCTGTTTTTGGTAATTTTAATCTCTAATCGAAGCTACCAACAAGCTCTACATCGCCATAGCGGTTGATCCATCATCTATTGCCACCATATTTCGTGAGAAAGGTAGAGGCATGCCACTCCACTGATGAAGATCGTCGACGAAAGGTATGACATCCCCAATTCTTCTCCCACCTTTCATCACTTGTTAGCCAAGCCATTTGTGCCTATCTTACCTATTGAGACTAGCTCATCTATGATTGCTTGGGCTTTGCACACATGATACCTCATAGTGTTCCAAGCAAACCTTGTATGCGCTAGTTGATATAGTCCTTGTTGGCAAGCAAAGTGAGAGGCAAAAGAGAAAAGAGAGTAAGTGGCCAAAAGTGAATATAAAAGAATCAAAAGAGAGAAAAGAAAAAGAAAGAGCCTCATTGCCATAGCTCTTGTAGGTCGCGCAAGCTCGATGGAAAATTAATAGGTGTGGTATCTTTGTGCAAATCTTGTAGCCCACCAATAATTGCAATCGAGTTGGTTTCTCTTGTACTTGTGCGACTTGAGCTTTAGTCTTTGCTAGGTCCATCACTAGCTCATTTTTGGTTGCACAAGTCCCACTCTTCAAAGCGTGTGTTTCTATGTGCTTCACTCATATCCTTTGAGATCGACTTGTATTTGCTTTGTGGTCATTGTGGTTCTCTACTTGCCTTTACAATATCTTGGTTTCCGGTTGTTCCATTTGCTTTCCACAATTCATACCTATCCACTCATAAGCCGTGTGTGTTTTGGAGTTGCGTTTGGATCTTTGAAATTCAAGTCACCCGCATTCTTGTGTATCGGTTTCTCTTGGCATGGTCCACTAGTTCCAATACTTTCTACTAGGTGAGGTTGGTTTCTTAGTTCCTTTCACCTCCACATATATATACATTTGTCTTGTGATTGACCATGTCTAGTGAGAGCGGAGCATCCTATGGAGGCCATGATGATGAGAACATGATGAGCTACAACGACTACGGCGCGCCAAGCATGGATGACATCATGAGCGACAATGACTACGGCACCTCCACAAGCATGGATCTCATGGCGGAGCACCACAACTACTACGACTATGACGCCGCAACCGTCCACGACATGGAGAGCTACACCGACTTCGAGCCCTCAAGCATCAACACCATGGCGGACCACTACTTCGACTACAACTCCAATGAGGTGGTGGAACCCTACATGGACTACGACTCCTCAAGGCATGTCAAGGATCTTCCACGAGGCTCTACACACCATGTTGATGACGACTCTGACAATGAGTACCAACCTTGATGATCCTCAAGGCCAAGAACTCAAGAGCGCCACCGCTGTCAAGCACATACATCGTCCCAAGATCTTTGACAAGGCTATGCGCCTCATGATGATGACACAAGGAGACGGAGCTCAAGGCATCTTCGCCTAGAGGACACGGAGAAACACCCTCCTCCGTGACGTCAAGCTACTTTGCCCTCAAGACGGCGGCCAACGCAAAGTGCCTATGCACGTGAGTCTTCGTCAAGGAACACCAAGGATCTTCATCGGCGTACGTCTACTCATGATCATCATCGACGTCACTATAATGACTCAAGCTACCCAAGGCCACGCCATCACACATCTACATCAACTTCCAAGATGGCGGTAAGTACACATCATATGGAGTCTCCTCCGCGTGCCACAACCAAAGGGGCATCCAAGCGTCGATCAAGCTTCACGAAGGAATTGGAAAAACTCAAGGCCAACCTTGATGAGTGGAAGACCAAGCTTGACATCGACAATGCCAACTTCGAGATCGTGCTAGCCGAGCTCAAGACCATCCGCAAGGACTTCATCGCCGGCTTATCCAAGTTCTTCAAACCCTCAAATGAGACTTCACCCAGCATATTGTCCACTCCACTACACGATGGTGACCATGAAGACGGTGAGAAGACGGTCAAGCATGGGATTTTCCGTTTCACCAAGGAGGCGAGCATGGAGGATGCTACCACTATGGACGTCGAGTCAAGTGGAGATGCCGAGCATGGGATGTTCCCTTCGGCGAAGGAGTCGAGTGATGATGCCCACACTACGGCATTCACCTTTGGAGGCGAGAAGGTTGAGGAGGTTGAGCATGGGAGTTTCCTGTCAACCAAGGTGGCGAATGGAGTTGAGACTATAGAGCCTATCCCTATGTGCACGAATGATGAGACGGTACCAATCCCATGTCAGAATGAGAGCCACCTAGCCCACTTGAGTGAGAGTGATAGTGAGTTGAGTGCCTCCACCATATGCAAGATTGAGTGCTTCCACTTTGAGGGAATGAGTGATACACACCTTTAGTTGGGAGAGGTAGTTGATAGGTCAAGTGAGGCCATCTCGATTTCTAACAACTTACCCTCTACCCCGAGTGTATTTTCTCATGTTGTACTAGGTCCCATGGATGTTGCGACGCCAAGCCTCGACATGATGGTGCCTATGATTGAGAGGATGTACATGGAGGATGAAGACGATGCCACCCCATGCTTCCATGAAGATGTACAAGTCGGCCACATGGACGCCGCTACTTCTACCACAACACCTACTTCACATGAGCAGGACTACAAAGGTACGCATATGGGTTTTGATGATGCCATGATCCCACTAGTGGACATGATGACTTGTGAGTGCTTGCATGCTATGGATGATCCTTTTGATGTCACATATGCTTCTTTCATATTCCCATGTGATACCTTGTTTCAAACCAGTGTTGATCGTGTGGAATTTCCTACGTGTGATGATCTTTCCATATCCATGCCTTGCTATGAATCTTTCCAATTTTCTCCCATTATTGCATTCAATTTGACGAACAATTTCTCTTTCATATGTGTTGCTTGCAATGATGATGAAATTCTTGACAATGAGTTTGCCCCCATAGCATTCTCACATTTTGGAGATTTGCCTTGTTTGAGTGTTGAGTTTGTTTCTTTCTTCGTTTTGCATGTTGTCCATCCGCATACTTCATATATTCAATTTGATTGTAGTGCGTTTGGTGATGTGCAAATGAAGAGATGCGTCATAATGGATGATGCATTTATGTACCATACACACAATTTCTTTTTATGGAATTTCGTGTGTAATGGCTCACGCTTCATAATGTCAACCTCAATTGAGCATGAGTTGACAAAAAGAGCTCTTGAGAGCATATGCCATGAGAGTTGTGGACCCAATCCACCTCTATTTTCTTCTCCATGTTTTGCATCGAACAAATTGAACAATTGCTCTTTCCTTTGGTTCGCGTGCAAACATGTGAGTGCTTTGGTTTTTATTTGTGACATTCATGCTCCCTTGATCTTCCTTGTACATGATTTATGTGTTGCAAAAAGTATGATGAACAATTGCTCTTTCTGTTGGCTTATTTGGAACCATAAAGGTATTTTGAGCATGTCTTGTCATGAGGCCTTTGGATGTTATCTTCTTGGTGTTGCAACAAAATTGATGAAAACTTTCTCTTCTCTTTGCTTTGTTTGCACCCATGATGGCGATGATAAGAGTCTCTCTCAATTTGTGTGGTTCACAAATTTCACTTTCCGATGCTTTGAATGCAATGGACAACATATGGCTCAAAATGAGATAGCTATCTTAGCCTTCTCTAATTTTCTTGGAGATTTTGTGGTCCCACATTTTGAGGATGTTTGGACGAGTTGCTTGCATATTGACCTTGCATTTGTATTCCATTCCATATATTTGTGTTGTGCTAATGGTGTTATGAACAAATTTGGACATGTCGTCAATGATGTGCTCCTCTATCATGCAAACACATATTTTGCTTGGTCTTTGGTGCGTATAGGTAACAATAGCGGCATGGTGACTTCCACTTCAACTGACGAGACATCTATCTCCTTCACATGATGAGGACGTGCTAGCGTCGAGGATGACGCTTTTTGAAGGAGGGGGAGATGATGTAGCCCAACCCAACGACATCACCATGTCAAGCATCCCAACAAATGCCACATCAACATGGACTTCAAAGGTGAACTCCTTCCTCTTCGAGATCTCATTTCCTACCCTTTCGAATGGTATGCTACTTGAGCATCCGCCCGTTTGCATTGCTAGGTTTGACATGATGGATACGAAGCCAATGGGAGGTGCCAAGGAAGCCCAAGAGTTGATTTCATCCAAGGCGTACGCGTGGATGAGGAGGAAGCGTCAAGGCAAAGGATAGAGGCGGAGCCAGCCGGCCTCCAGGCCGGCCTAGGCCGGCCCCCAGGCCGGACCACCATCAGGCCTAGGCCGGCCCACAGGCCGGACCCCCACCAGTCGCCGCCGGCCTCCAGGACGGCCTAGGCCAGCACACAGGCCGGACCCCCACCAGTCGCCACCGGCCTCCAGGCCGGCCTAGGCTGGCCCCCAGGCCGGACCCCCCCCCCCCCGTTTTGTACTAGACTATAAATAGCTTTTCCCCTCTTCCATTGTAGACGAGAGATGAATGAACTAGAGAGTTAAGTGTTGCTCATTCCCGTGATGGGGTTCCTCCGCGGAGGATGATGATTCTTGTTGTAGCTACTCTTTCACCTAGGTGTCTCTAGTAGTGCAAACCAATCTTTCACTACGGTGATTCTATTGGATCGGTGGACCGGCCGATAAGAGCAATCGGTTTCAACAAGAGTAAGATTGGCTTGATTTCTCGATCCAAAGGCTTCTCTTTTGAGGGTTGTTGTTGGGTGGGAATCCTTGCAGGTTTTGCTAGTAATCCCCTTTTGTTGCCAACGTTTTTCCCCCGATTCCCACCTCGTGTTCATCGTGTTCTTCGCGTTCCTCCCCTTTTTCCCCCTCAAATCCGTGAAGATCGGGCCAACCCCCTACATCAGTATGAGTGTGTTTCCTTTGATCGGTAGTTTGATTGACGATATTTGAATCTAAGAAGTAAGCTGCCTGACAAAGACCTATATACTTATTAAATCTGGATGGTTCTAATTTACAAGTCTGAGTACTAGTTAATATTATCAGGTCGTGTTATTCAATCTGGTTGATATCTGTCGCAATAGTGGAAAACGGGTTCCCTGATGCGGTCAAAATGGGTCCGCCACCAGTGGGCCCACCAAGAAGGTGAACAAGGCAAGGTTTCAACACTGGCAGATGGTCCCCATCTGCCCCACGGCAACCAGGCAAGGACGGCATTGACAACCACGACTAAGGACCGGTTGACCTTCCGAGCTCACCGTCAACCCGGCAGACGACGCGGAGGTCCCGGGGACCAGGACGCCCGGCAGGAGGCCAGGATCAACCCCAGGCTCCAACCTCCACACGGGCGAAGAGGATAAGCTTGCCAGCTCCTGCTGGAAGCTCCTAGAAGACTTGGGCGCAAAGAAGATGGAGGCGCCGCGCGGGGACACGGTCGGTAAAGGTGTCAGCCTTTGTCCGCCCGCCCTGCAAAAGGTGGGCGACCGCACCTAACCCCTCTCAGAAGAATACTTGGACGAGAAGAGGCCAAGTCACCCCATAAGAAGAACCCGAAGGGGTTTTCCCGCCTAAAACCCCTCCGCCCCCAAAGGTGCGCTTGTGTGATCCCCTTAGCCTATTAAAGGAGGACCGAGGCACCTGAGGAAGGGGACGGAGTTCCAGAGAGGCGGAGGCTAGGCAAGGTAGTGCACCAGACAAGAATAGCATAGGCGAGGGGTGATCTCCTCCGGGACAGGATCTGCTCATCTTCAACCTCTAGCCAACACCTCCCGGGTTCTTACCCGCAACCACCTCTGTAAGCCACACCATGATGAACCACTCAATCCAGACATGCAGGAGTAGGGCATTTAGCCTCCGGGCGGCCTGAACCTGGGTAAACTCCTTGTGTCTCTGTGTTTCTTGCTAGTACGTAGATCGGAGGTCTCGACAAGGTTCTCTCGGAAGTTGGCGTCTCCCAGCCTCCTTCACGCCCCGTGCCGAACCTAAAAAGGGGATGTCCTTCACTCCCGGTGTCCGTGATCCAAGACACGACATGTGGCGCGCCAGGTAGAGGGCGCAAGCGCTGGATTCGTCTTCATCGACTTCGAGATCTTCATCAAGATCTTGATCGGCGTCTACGTCGGCTTCGTCGCCAGGTTCTTCGACAAGGCCTGCGTCGACCGCGTCGCCAAGTTCTTCTTCAAGATCTGCGTCAACCAAGTTTTTCATCAAGTGGTACTTCGGCCTTGACGTCGAACCTCTTCGCCAAGATCAACATCGAGCCCGTCGGTCGCGGCTAGATCTGCCCCGATTTCTTCTTCCTCTACTCCGACCGAAGCAGTTGCTTCCTCAAGGCTGGGTAAACGGGTGCGTCATCGGCAAGCGAGAGCCATGTTGGGAACTCAGGAGGTCCGTGGTGAGCCATCGCAGCAGTCGACTCGGAGAAGCTGGGGGCTGGAAGAGGCACTGGGAACGGCCCGAGCGCTTCTCTCCTTCCCGTCAGAGCAGTGCAAGAGCGATCCCCGTGCGAGGGCATGGATCGCCAGCTTGGTAAACCTGCTGGACTACGCTCACCACTGCCACGCTCCCGTGAGTTCTGTCCCGACCGATACCCGCGCTGCCGCCGTCCCTGCACCAGCACCCCCAGAGGAGGAACAACAGGATGATCCCCGTGGCAAGAGGCCCATGGATCCGACCCGTGAGGCCACCGGCCAAAGCTCTGATCCAACCCCAGGCGTCGCACCCGCGAGGAAATGGAAGGCAAGCAGGCCAGCATCCTAAGACTTGCTGCACGCCGAACCCGGCAACCGTCCTTGACCTCTACCGTCTTGAGCAAGGACCCGAGGAAACGCTGTGCCACTACATCTGGATGTTCCGGGGCATCATCGACCGCATTCCCCCAGCGAACCTCCAAGAGATCTCCATCATCGCCGTCTTCCACGTCAACCTCCGCAACTTGAAGATGCGCGAAAAGCTGAGCGTCCGTGCAGTGGACACCCTGGAGGACTTGTGGAGGATGGCCGACCGATGCACACGGGACGAGAAAGCTGCTAACCTTCCACCCCGCGAGGTTCGCTAAAGCTAGCTACGCGGCACACATGAAGTACCCGCGACGCCCCGAGATGTACCCGGAAGAATCGAGTTGTCACCCGAAACTCCCCTGTAACAGCCCTAGCTTGGTAATGAAAAATACGAAGAATTTTTCCACTTTTTGCATCCTTGTTTGCATCATGGCATGCATATGAAACTTGCTATTTCTAAAATTACCAACATATGCAAGCAACTAAAATTGGGAGGCAAACTTCCCAAGCTTTTCCAACCAAATACAATTGCTCAACATGTCAACAAACTAGATGAACTTCCAAATTGTTTAGGAAGTTCCAACTTTGCATTTTATGACCAATTTCTCAAATTACAAATTTTGCCAATTAAGAAATAATTATGATGATTCAAATTGGCTTAACTTCAATTCCTATTTTTGGAACCAAGTTAACCCTTCCAAAAATTCAAACTAAAATCATGGGGAGTTTCAATATGATTGTGAGAGTCTCCATGAATATTTTCATTATTTTTGGAATTGTGTAAATGCTCCAATTAAATACAATTGGGAAATTGCCAAAAATACTTTATTTAAAAGCTGTGAACAAATGTGGGTCAAAACTTTTTATTTTGCCTCACCAATTTTGTGAAGGTTCTAAGGGTTAATTGCAGCCTATATGAATTTTTACAGTTTTTATAAAATTGTTTTAGTGCCTCTTTTAAATCCCTGAAGTCTGCTGAACTTAAAAGGAAAAACAGAAAATGCAGTTTTGTTTAAATTACTGACAGTGGGTCCCCACTGTCAGTCTCTCCTTTCTCCCTACTCTCTCCTCGCACAGTGGCGCCATGGCGCGCAAGCGGCCGTCGCTCCACTCGCTCCCCTGGAGGTCAAGTGGACCTCATCGACGCGCACCTGCCCCCCCTCTCTCTCCCCATCTCCAGCTCCCCGTTTTTTCGGATCGAGATCGATCCCTAGCCAGCCCCTGTGACCGACGCCTTCCGCCGCCGTTCCCCATGTTTCGCCGTCGGCTCCGGCCACCACGAGGCAAGTTGTTGCCGCCATCAGCTCCGCCTCGCTGAGTTGCGCCTCCCCGCTGCAGGAATCGAGCTCGGGAGCCCTAAATCGCGCCGTCATCGTCGTCTTCCTCCTCTCAGACCGGCGGCCGACGAGCTCGATTAACGTCGCCACCGGCTGTCCCCTTCACCTCTGAGCACCCTCAAGCGTCCCTGGTGAGCTCGCGTCCCTCCAGGACAACTTCTTCCCCCTCCTCCCCCTCTGCATCATCGCGTCCGTGCCAAGCGGCCACCGTCCGTTCTCCGGCCGTGCGGTTCGATCACGCGCGCGTCGCCCAGTGCCTCCCCCTCCCTCTCCGACCCACGCATCGCACCGCCTCCACACAGTACACACTTTGCACACGCGCGGATCCGCATAGCACCGCCAGAAGATGGTCGTCGCCGGCCGTTTCCTCGCCGGTGGTCGCCGCGTGCGTGTCCGACTGCCCGGCCTGGACCCGGCCTCCCTCACGTCTTGGGCCGGCACAAGGCCAGACCGTTCGGCCACTGCCCCGGCCTGGACACCCGGCCCGGGCTCCATTTGGGCCGGCCAAAGGCCGGTTCGTTCGGCCACATGCCCGGCTTTTCTCCCGGCCTGGCCGGCCTGTCTGGGAAAAAATAGTTTCCTTTTTGAAATTGAAACCAAGTTAATTAATCGATAACTATTTGAAAAGTGCTTCAATCTCGACAAATCAAATTTCCAAATGTTCAGGAAAACAAACTATACCTTTTGGAGTCAATGTAACTTTCTTTTGGATTTATATTCTTTTGGTTATTTAAGAATTTCCTAAAATGGGTTAAATAATACCTACTTTGAGAAATTCATTACTTATCAAATAATTATCCAAAATTTGCGAATAAAATATCAAAGTGATCAACATGTCAAATGCTATCCAACCATGCACTTATCACATCATGATCACAAATTCTTATTTGATGTTATTCATGATTTGTTTAAAACGAATTAAATTCAATTATTTAATTAAAATTGCTATTTATTCATCGGTGCTCCTAAAATTACAAATAAAGTACCAAAATGATCGGAATGACAAACCCTACCCATTTCATGTCATGTTCATGCATATTGAGCCACTTCTCTAATAATTTAATAATTTATAAATATTGTGGTCACTAAGATAAATATGGAGTTGTGTCCAAATAATTGCACTAATTATTTGGAACTCCATTTAATTTGTTAAATAAATTAAATGATAATATCAATGCATCAACTTGTCATGTCATCATGTGATTGAGGATTGCACCTTGTGTTCTTGTGATTTATGTGTTCTTTGTATTTCTTTTGGGTATCGATAGATTCCGGAGTCGAGATTAACGATACCTACCCCGACGAGCAGTACTACACGCCCCGGCAGCAAGGCAAGAGATAACCTAACCTTCTTGGCATCTAGCATCCTATGGTGTTATCAACTTATTTTTATCCACCATAATATTGCATGCGATTCAAATGTCTCTTTTGATCAAGATGTAGAGTATCCCATGAATGCATGTTTATCCCCTAAACCATCACATGTCTCCCTACCTATGAACTCTAGGGTTGATGTGTTGGCCGGATACAAAATATAATTGTTGTATTTATATGCTTAGCTATGCTTAACCATGCTTAGTCAAATGCTAGCAATGTCCGTTGTTTAAATTCCATAATTGTTGATGTTGATGGAATGATTCGGACATAATGGATATGTGGGGTGTTTAATTAAAATGCTAAGAAGGCTTGGGTGAGTTGCCATCGGGGATGGTGTTTTGCCTCACTCTCGCCCCTAGGTGCGAGTTCTTGTCTCTAGACTCAAGATCGAGCGTGCTGCCATTGGTGGATGTATGGGCGCCTTACTGACCGAATAATTTGTGAGGGGCTTGTCAAGGGTCCTCTAGTTTGCTATTTCCATTTGCGCGTGAGTGTGTGGGTGGAAAAAGGAACGAGGATGGTGGTGTTTAGGATGTGGCCGCGGGGCAGGGCGTTGGAGGCGCTGAACCTGTCCTTCCGCACACTGATGGCCCTTGAGTAAGCCTCATGCATTGTAAAGGTCTAACCGCGCCCGCTCACCGGCCTTCCCCGGAAGAGGGCCAATTAGGTGAGCCGGACGGTACCAATGGGTAAAATAGTACACCCCTGCAGGGTAAATCTTTTCGAAAAGCCGTGTCCGCGGTTATGGACGACTTGGGAACGGATATACGAGACCATAGAGAATCTTAACCTTAATTAATTAATTTGGCAGCTAAAGGTTGCTACTCAACGTGTGTGATAAAGGTTCATTTCCTCGAGGGTGATTCGAGGGAGTGCCTTTGGTGGAGATGAGTGGTTTTGGCTACAAGTAGGTTCGCCGAGAACCAAAGATGAGATGTTACCCTCTTACCCCTTTTATGAAAAATATTTTGAGTAGACGGTGCCATGTGTCATTTATGTCTTGTTTATAAAAATTAGCTTTATGCAAAAATAACTACATATATAGCTTTAGAGCCTCTGTCAATCATCGGGCCTATATTGCCCTACTAAACTTGTGAGTACATCGTACTCAGTCTCTTTTTGCTGCCTTTATATTTGTTTTTCAGAGGAGGACGACACCGAGCAGTTAGGTGGGTTCTTCGTGGACGTCGACTACTAGTCCGGTGTTCCCAGGTGGCAGCTTGGGACCGTGGAACAAGCTGGCTTGGGTGATGTTTATCTGTAGGCCTCTTAGGACATAATTTGTATCTTATTGTATTAGACAACGTTACTTCGCTTCCGCTTGTTGAATTGATGGTCTGTGACCCTTTGAGGTGTAATATTTGTATCTTCTCTTATTGAGTTGCTATATGCTTTCGTGTCGTAGAGTCTGCAATGTGCCAGTTGTTCCACAAGTCTCGGTCTCTTAACTATGCGTGATAGCGATGTCTGAGCTTATGGCATGATCGGGGTGTTGTGTGCCGATGATCCATTCCGAGCACACCTGCCAAAGGTTTTGGCCCGGGATTGGTAAACCCAGTAACCCTCGATTGTGTAGCATGACCGGTTGCACAACGCTTCACTGTATAGTTCTGGGGTCGGGGCGCTACATCCCCATGAGCAATAAAAGATAAGTTATCCTGATCAGAATCCATGTCATGCCAAGCTATCTATTTCGTAGGTATAAAACTATGCACGAAACAGAGAACACATCTTTTCCACCGAATGAGCACTCCAGGGGATGACTCTCCCGGGGGTATGAAGCGGTGAGAGACCTGATACTGCCCGGGAGGAGTGCGTGCCGAGAGGGTGAGCGACCTTCTGGGAATCGGTAGGGCCTGTGAGGGCATTCCTGATCAGTCAGGGCCTCATGCGTAAGCTTACATCCCTGAAGGATCTCTCAAAGACGTGGAGAAAGGAAAACATGATAAAGCAAAAACACCCGTGAAGTAGAGTAGCGCAGAATTTCTTAAGCATTACATCATAAGTTTTGACAAATGCGAAATCTGACGCAATGTTTATTACATTTGGGGCACGAGGTGCTCGAATAGTATGCCGTAAGTTTAAGCACGCGGGAACATCTCCGTGGCCAGAGCTGCCACGGAGGCATCCATGGCCTGGAGCGAGGCTTCGGAAGGTTTGGCGTCCAGGAAGTTGGGCACGACGACGTTTGGGTTGGCCTCCCGGAACGATGCCATCACGCGCGCCGCCGTTTGGAGACTAGCTCCATTTCGGTCATTGAGAAGCTGGCGAGCGGTCTTGTTCTTGATGGACCTGATGGAGACGGCCATCTTCGAGAGGAACTCTGCCATATCTAGGAGGCTTTGGCAGGTCGGAGCCAACCCAGATAGTTCAGCAGCTCGGTCCAGCTGCTGCACCCGCATCGTGACGTCCACGCTGGCGGCAGCGACGCCCTTGAACTCCTCCTCCGTCCGACGGAGGAGTTCTGCGAGTTCAGAGGATGCCAGGTGTGATCCTCCTCCAGCTCGAGGTGCTTGGCCTTCAGCGACGACAGCTCTCCCTCCCGCAGCTTCAAGGACTCCTCCAACCCGGCCAGCTTCTGGCTGTCCAGCTGGGCTTGCTCCCTGTCGATGGATTAGATCAACAGTGAAGATAAGGGACTATGTACGCGCGGGCATCGTCGATGTGGGTTAGTAGACGAACGACACGGGAGACAAAATTTATACAGCTTCGGCACCCGATAAACATCATCCGGTAATATCCCTACGTGCTGTTTGTGGCTAGATCTTATTCCTCTCATGGTGGAAGTTGCCGATGAGGCGGCTCCTCTATTGTATAGGTCGGGAGTTGAGGCTCTGAGTCCTCTGTTCCTTCTATGTTGGACGTCTAGATCGTCTGGATGTCTCTTTTTGCTTGTCCCTCTTGGTGCTCCCGGCTCCTCCTTATAAAGGTGGAGGGCCGGGTTACAAGTTGAGTCCTTGTAGGACATCGCTAATCTATTACAAGTCGGCAAGGTGAGTCCTTGTTCTACTCTTACTTGGAGTCGGCCTGTTGGGCTATCCCCTAATGGGCCATATTGATTCTCCTTTGCGGGTACCCGTGTCCCATATCCACGACAGTAGCCCCCGAGCTTTCGGGCGACTCGTAGAGTCATACGGAAGGTCTTGATTTGTTGTAGATGTTGTCTTCTTGGGACACGGAGTCTGTGCCGAGTTGTTTTCCGGCTTGTAGATGTAGTGTTTGCCGAGTCGTAGACGTCGATGATGTCGCATCACCTGACTTAGCATTTGCCGGGTTGTCGATGTAGACTTTGCCGGGTTGTCGATGTAAAAGTTGCCGAGTCGTCAATGTAGACGTTTGCCGAGTCGTCGATGTAGACGTTCCCGGGTTGTTGGCGTAGATGTTGCCGAGTTGTTGACGTAGATGTGCCGGTTGTTGGCGTAGATGTTGCCGAGTTGTTGGCGTAGATGTTGCCGACTTCTCCTGCCAAGTCCTTTTGAAGCGAGTCGGAATTTTTCTCCGAGTCCTTTTGGCGAGTTGTGTGTAGATATTATCGACTTCTCCTGCCGGCTTGTTTTGAAGCGAGTCGGAATTTTTTCCGAGTCCTTTTTGACGAGTTGTATGATTTTGCTCGAGCTTGTTTACACCGGTATATGTATAGCCCCCAAGCGCCGAGTTGTTAACTTGTAACTGCTTGGAGCTTGTATTGAAACTTCTTAATTTTAACTGATGATGTAGCCCCTGAGTGCCGGGTCATTTGCCTGCGATGACTCGGGACTCCTTGATATATAACTCACGTCCTTAAGCTTTGAACGGTGCAGCCCCTGAGTGCCGGGTTGTTTGCCTGTGACAACTTGGAGATAAAAACTTTTTGAACTTGATTGTTGCTTAACTTGTAGAAAAATGTAATCCGTGAGTAGCCCCCAAGCGCCGAGTTGTTGGCCTACGACAACTTGGAGCTCCCAACTCTGAACTTCCCTTAAACTTAAACTGAAAACTTGATAACATGTAGCCCCCAAGTGCCGAGTTGTTGTAGCGAACAGCATGAGACTCATGTACTTTCTGCTGACAAGATAGAAAAACTGAACTCCTGCTGCTCCGGCTCCTGCAACTCAAGAAAACATTGACAAGAGCCATGGGCTCGATGATTATTGAGGTGTAATACTTAACTTATGCCACTTGTCCGGGTTCTAGAGTAAAAACTTATGCTTTTGATGCTAGTATCCTTTTATATAAGTCTTTTTTAGTTCTTATAACCCTTCTGAATTTATACTGATAAATAAGTAGGCCCTGCATGGCTTTTCTAACAGCTTGTGCTAACAAGATCGCAATCTCCTAAGTCCTTTAGGTCTCATTGGAGTTCGAAACAAGTCATGCCTGTAGATTATCCATATTGTGCGAGTTGCATCTAACTTACCAGCTAAAATCAGGAACAAGTTGGCTTTTAAGCCGGTTCCAAGAGTCTTAATCTTGAATTTTTCCTGAAAGACAAGCCCCCAAGGACCTAATGATCAAAGTTAATAAAGACGCACTTGCTGGGTGTCTCGACAAAACTCTTACTGTAGAGAAGCCGGTTTCATCCCTTTGATCATAATGAATATGTTATAATGTTGCAGAGCTCTCTGGGATCGTTGGTATTTTAGAGCTCTCTGGGCTCGTTTGTATTGCCGAGCTCTCTGGGCTCTTTTTTAGATAAATCCGATGCAAGCTACAAAGAGCTCGACTTTGAAGAATCTGTTGCGAGCACTAGATAGCTCGACTTTGAAAAATCCGGTGCAAGCAATAGATAGCTCGACTTTGAAAAAATCCGGTGCAAGCAATAAATAGCTCGACTTTGAAAAAATCCGGTACAAGCAATAAATAGCTCGACTTTGAAAAAATCCGGTGCAAGCAATAAATAGCTCGACTTTGAAAAATCCGGTGCAAGCAATAAATAGCTCGACTTTCAGAAATCTGTTGCGAGCAAAGGATAGCCCGACTTTAAAGAAATCTGGTGCGAGCTATTTGAGAGCTCGACTTTTTAGAAATCCATGGTGGGTTTTTAAAAAAACCCAATTATAAGATTTGGCTACAATTAAGCCTCCAAGGATCGAATTGATATGCCACCTGGAATTTTCTGAAATAATAACGGTACTCAACTTACACTAGCCCCCTTGCATTATTTAAAACTTACTTTGTAATCTCCTGGATTATCTCTGCAATTTCTTCATAAACCGGATATGTAGCTCCCGGAAGTAACTCGGAATGAACTTAAAGGGGGATGACTTTATATAATTTAACTGAATGAATAAAATATAAAATTTAAATAAAAAGATGACTTAGCTGTTTATTTTCTGTAGCCGATGATGCTTGCGAGTCGGCGGATTGCAGGTCGACTCGTTGAAGTTGGCGTAGCCGAGTTGACCTTGTGGGAGTCGGAGATAGCTATCCGAGTCCTTCTGGTCTGGTTGTCGACTCGTCGATTCGCTCCCGATCCGCTAGTCGGAGCTGGCCAAGCTAGCAACTTGGATTGGTCTTCTTGTTTTCTTTCTTTTACTCCTTGCCTCCTCGATTTATGTGCAAGTCAAGCAAATAATGCTATTTGGAGCTACTCACGTGATGTATTTCCTCCTCTGATTGGCTTGCCCGAGTGCTACTCGTACTCGGTTCCTTCTTTCTTCTGTCAACTTGTAGTATGTGATTCCCTGTAACAACTCCATGTAGCATCCGGTTTGTATTGCCTTTATCTTATTTCTTATTGCTTCTCACGCGACCAGCTTTATTGATGAAAGCCGTGTCCGTCACGATACGGTATTGCTTTTATCTTGGACCGACTCGAGTTTTCTTTTCTTCTCCGCTGCTTCTGCATGGCAATGATCTGGTTAGCTGTACACGGGACGATGTTGATGTAGAGCCCGCGGCCGTGTTGATGAAGAATTTCCGGTCATCCGAGTTCTTGACCGATGCGATGATGAACTCGCCGTCGTCGTTGATGAAGATTGGATCCATCTAATTGTGAATCCATGCGCACCTAGCCCCACGGTGGGCGCCAATGTCGATGGATTAGATCAACGGTGAAGATACGGGACAATGTACGCGCGGGCATCGTCGATATGGGTTAGTAGACGAACGACACGGGAGACAAGATTTAAACAGCCCCGGGACCCAGGAAACATCATCCGGTAATATCCCTACGTGCTGTTTGTGGCTAGATCTTATTCCTCTCATGGTGGAAGTCGCCGATGAGGCGGCTCCTCTATTGTATAGCTCGGGAGTTGAGGCTCCGAGTTCTCTGTTCCTTCTATGTTGGACGTCTAGATCGTCTGGATCTCTATTTTTGCTTGTCCCTCTTGGTGCTCCCGGCTCCTCCTTATAAAGGTGGAGGGCCGGGTTACAAGTTGAGTCCTTGTAGGACATCGCTAATCTATTACAAGTCGGCAAGGTGAGTCCTTGTTCTACTCTTACTTGGAGTCGGCCTGTTGGGCTATCCCCTAATGGGCCATATTGATTCTCCTTTGCGGGTACCCGTGTCCCATAACCACGACACTCCCACAAGGCGCAGGCGGACTCATACTCCGTGAGAAGATCCTTGCTGACGTCCTCGATGGCCTTTTGGGCTTCCGTCTCGTTCAGCTGCAAGTGCTTGATGTCCTTGATCTTCTCGTTGAGCACCTCCTGATGGTTTTTCTCCATCTCCACGAGGCGTTGCCCGACTTCTCTTTCCAGCTCGTGTTTCCGGAGGTCCAAGGCCTCGG
Organism: Puccinellia tenuiflora; assembly: GCA_012064385.1. NCBI lineage: Eukaryota > Viridiplantae > Streptophyta > Magnoliopsida > Poales > Poaceae > Puccinellia > Puccinellia tenuiflora. The sequence goes on from QRDG01000706.1 coordinate 517,586, forward strand.
CCTTTCTTGTCAGCGCGGCCTCCCGAGTCGCCAGCTGCTGTTCCCGCTCGGAGATATCATGTTCGCGATGCTCGCGCTTGCACTTCCAGAGGTTGTTCTTCCGCTCGAGGCCTTTCCACAGAGGCATGAGCAGGTTCCACCGGCGGTCTAGCCCCTCCGACCTCTTTTGGATCAAATCCTCGACGCGGGAGCTGACGCGCGCCAAGGCACCCTCCTTTGCTTCGATCTCCTGGGCCAGTTGGTCCATCCCCCAGAGCACGGCGTCCATGGTGCTCGTCCCGCTGATCATGATCACGTGGGCTGCTCCCTCTTGGTCCCCGGAAGCACCACCTCTCCAGCAACTCTTCGCAGATCTCCGTCAGCGCAGCGATCTCGGCACTCGCCCCAGAGCAAGTTGAAAACTCGCTAAAGGCCTTCAACTCATCCCCGGTCACGAACGAGCTGCTCAGAAGGTCCAGGGTATCCGTGTGATTCGATGTTTTGGCCCCGGCCGGACCACCGGAAGGCGCCGGTACGCGCCCATCTCCCAGGCACGCGGTCGTCATCACCTCAGGCGCGGCCTTGGACACCTCCTGGTCTAGAGTCGCCGTAGCTGGGTCGCCCATTGGGGACCCGCCAACAACCGAAGTATCTGAACCGACAAGATACAATGTCAGACCAGCGAGGTGGAAGAGAGTGAAGTTTGCCCGGCGGGGTAAGATTTACCTGCTGCTTTCGGCGTCCCCGCGGCTCCCGTCTTTGCGGGGGCCAAGGATGCCTCGGGTGCGTCCTCCGCGTCACTCCCGTGTCTCTTCTCCGCTCCCTGCAAGTTGGAGGGGGGCGTCATCCCTCCGCGGGCTCCGGCGCTGGTAGCTGTGTCGTCCTCGACCGCATCTCGCCGCCTCTTGTTGGCCTCCAGGGAAGCCTGACCCCTGCAATGACATTCGGTCATCTTCTTTGGAGCGCACCCTGCAAGTACGAAGACAACATTCATGACAAAGAAACAAGCAAGAAGCAGACTTACCCGCGGGCGGGCTTCCAGCCCAGCGACACAGGCATCTCTGCGGACTCGGCGGAAGAGCCATGAGGACTTAAGGGCAGTGAGCTGGGAGGAATGGAGGGCTCCTGGACCGGCGGCTGGCGTGAGAGCGACTCCTCTCATCGCGGCGCCAGTACATCAACGTCGACCTCCATGTCCGCAGGGCCGCCCTCATCACCAACCACGTACGCAGGTGGCGCCCGGGGACTCGCCTCCGGGCTTAAGGCCGTGGCGGTTCCCGCGGTAGGACGCGGAGAAGGGGCCTCTCTCCCCGCCTCCTCTACTTCAATGTCGTCTTCCTCGTCCCCGACACCCCCGCCGGTGTCATCATCACCCTCGGATTCCTCACCATCGTTGTCGCCTTCGTCGCCCTCTTTGGAGCGGGAGGACTCCTCTTTGGAACTCTCCGCGCTCTCGTCTTCGGACTCAAAGATACCTCTCCATCCTCGCCGGAGCTGGAGGGAGCCTTGGCCTTGCGGGTCTTGGCTTTGGTCGCCTGGGGCTCGGAATCGGTCCGACCCTCGATCCCGAGGGCGTTACACGCCGGCATTGCTGTCAGGATCTCCTCCTTTTGCTGATCCTCGCACAAGGGCCAGACTCCTTCGGGCAGCTGGTACTTCACGGCAGGAGTGAATATCGTCTTCATGACTGCAAGAAGGGCGGAGTCCTCCAAGTTGGAGTTCCGCAAGAGGGAAGGGTCTTTGGGACCCTGGAAGTTCCAGGCCGGGTGAGGCCTTTTCTGCAAAGGAGCCAGGCGGTTGCACAGGGCGTGCGCAATGATGGCGGCTCCAGAAAATCCTTGCTCTCATAGAAGCTTGAAGCGGGACACCGCCGCTGAGAGATACACATCCTGCGGGCTCAGACTCCTCCAGAGCTCCTGGCTCATCAGGTGCTCCTTCGGCTCCTGAAGATGGTGAAGAGCCTCTGGTACACCGACGAGGTAGCAGCCATTCCTCCATTCGTCCCACTTGGACTTCACCACCATTTCGGGGTAGGCCTGCTTGACATTCGGACGGAAGCAGAATGTGACTCTGCCCCCCAGCCAGCCCTCTTTTCCTATGCAGGGGTAGAAGAAATGGCGGAACAGCGCCATAGAGGGCGTCACCCCGATGAACGCCTCGCAGGCATAGGCGAAGAGAGACAGATCGAAGATGGCACTTGGGGTCAGGTGCAGAAGCTTCAGCTCGTACGTGCGCAGGACCTCCAAGAAGAATTCTGAGAATGGGGGAACGGGCCCCATCCGCATGAAGATGTCGAAGATGGGGATCTGCGTGGCTGTTCTGGTCTCTGATGGCGGCCAGACTTCTGTCGCCACACGAGCCGGAGCGTCAACCGTCGCTCTGGACCCAACCGCCCCGGATCGCGCGGCCTACAGCTTCTCCGTGGCGCCGGCGTAGATGCTCGGGAACAAGGCCTGCCGCCTGCGGATGTCCGCCGTCGCGGCAGTGCACTCCAATCTCCTATGCACCTTCTCGGATCTGGGGGTGACTGCCTCCTGATGAGCGAGGCGCCGAATGGCTTCTTCTGAGCGGATTGCTTGATCTTGGCCATCGGGACAGACAGGCCGGCTGCTCTGTGTTGCGGTGGCTAAGTTGAGAAGACGGCGCACGGCGAGAAGAAAGAAGACGAAGCGCGGTGGGCGGCAATTTGGGGATTTCTGCGATTTGGGAGAAGTAACGGCTACATTTCCCACGAGCTGTGGCTTATAAGGCATCACACGCGTCACGTCGTGGCCCCACCGCTCCGGCTAGCGCGGGGATCGAGGAGGCGTTCCGCTCGGGGCACTCCCTCCCGTTGGATTCAAGATGGACGTTGGCGATCCACGTGGATCGCAACATTCACCAAGGCAAGGAAGACCCGGGGGCTCGCGCTGCTTCCTTGCGAGCGCAGCCCCTGCAGATGGACAAGACAGTCAAGACAAGATGCCGGGGACCAACTTTGACTTTTTTGGTCATAGCCCCGGCAACAGAAGGACTGTGCCCGCCGGGACCATGCTCGGGGGCTACTGTCGCAACAGTGGAACACGGGGTTCCCCTGATGCGGTCAAAGTGGGTCCGCCACCAGTGGGCCCACCAAGAAGGCGAACAAGACAAGGTTTCAACACTGGCAGATGGGCCCCCCATCTGCCCCAAGGCAACCAGGCAAGGACGGCATCGACAACCACGATTAAGGACCAGGTGACCTTCCGGGGTCACCCTCAACCCAGCAGACGACGAGGAGGTCCCGGGGACCCGGACGCCCGGCAGGAGGCCAGGCTCACCCCCGGGCTCCAACCTCCACACGGGCGAAGAGGATAAGCTTGCCAGCTCCTGCTGGAAGCTCCTATAAGACTTGGGCTCCAAGAAGATGGAGGCGCCGCGCGGGGACACGGTCGGTAAAGGTGTCAGCCTTTGTCCGCCCGCCCTACAAAAGGTGGGCGACCACACCTAACCCCCCTCAGAAGAATACTTGGATGAGAAGAGGCCACGTCGCCCCATAAGAACCCGGAGGGGTTTTTCTTCCTAAAACCCCTCCACCCTAAAGGTGCCCTTGTGGGATCTCCTTAGCCTATAAAAGGAGGACCGAGGCACCTGAGGGAGGGGACGGAATTCCAGAGAGTCGGAGCCTAGGCTAGGTAGCGCACCAGACGAGAATAGCATAGGCGAGACGTGATCTCCTCCGGGACAGGATCTGCTCGTCTTCAACCTCTAGCCAACATCTCCTGTTCTCAGCCGCAACCACCTCTGTAATCCACACCATGATGAACCACTCAATCCAGAAATGCAGGAGTAGATCTTTTATCCTCCGGGCGGCCTAAACCTGGGTAAACTCCTTGTGTCTCTGTGTTGCTTGCTAGTACGTAGATCAGAGGTCTCGACGAGGTTCTCCCGGAAGTTAGCGTCTCTCGGCCTCCTTCGTGCCCCGTGCCGAACCTAAAAAGGGGGTATCCTTTACTCCCGGTGTCCGTGATCCAAGACACGACAATATCTAAGACGTGTAGCCCTTTTAGATTGTGATGTTTTTGTCTACAGATCTGAGTACGTAAAGATGCTACCAAGTCCCATTTATTTCTGTCTCTAATTCACCCTGATGGTTTTGCACACCATGGCTCCCGATTGTTGTCTCAGGTAGAAATTTGGTACACACACGGGACTTGAAGTAGGCATTAGACTATTTATGTTTGAAGAGTGCTCTGTTTACAGACAGTGTTTTGTGCTTGTGTCTCGTGGTCCAGTAGTTGTGAGTTTTTGTATACACGGGTGAGGATTTCCAGCGTCCATATAATTCTTCCGTTGAATGTCGAGGTCAAAAGGCAAGTGCATGATGAACCCTGATTTCTATGTTCTTCTATTGTGTGACTATTCAGTTGATTGATTCTATTGATTGAGGTTTTGTTGTCCAATTGCGTCGCTTCGGACTAATTCAGTTCTTTCGAGTTGATAGCATGGTTCATATTTCAGAAATATTACACTTTCTTAATTCCATAGCTAGCTCGGTGAGAAACTGTTCACAAGCGGCTAGTCCAATAACGATTGGTGAGAACCGTTTGCTTGTGAGCTAGTCCGATGGCTATCCGTTCTGTTGGTCCGGTGAGAAACTGTCCCGAGTGGCTACTCCGATAAAGTTCGGTGAGAACTGTCAGCTCGTGGGCTAGTCCGGGCGACATTCAGATATTCCGTTTCAGATTTCCATATGGCAGTTTTGTTTCTAGTACTATTTCATATTCAATTGTTCATATGGTTCGTACGGCTCTAATTGTACTTGCTAAGTATTTCATACTCACTCTTGCTTTTCATTTGGGTTTCAGGTAATAAGTAAACAACATATGCATGGGAGATGGGCGTAGCGCACCTACCACATCACTTGTTCACATATTTCTATATATTAATCCCCGGTGGACAATCTTACAATTATTTAGTTGTTGTAGCTTATTACTTGATTGTCAAGTACTTCTTGTTTGTGTCCTTTGGTATTGCTAGTGTGAGCCTTTGGTCACTCAGATATGTTTATGTTATATACTCGCTAAATCATGAACTATAAAGTGTGCCCTTGTTTATGTGACCCAAATTCTTGCCATGTGTCCAATATCTATAAAATGCCTATCGTGGATGTCCTGATAAACAAAGTGATAAGGAATTGCCCGATCTTCTCAGTGAGCCGATGGTGGATTGGATGGTTGATGAAGATAACTTGCGAGATGCTCTCAAACTCTCCGGCTGCTCCCCCGTTGCCAATGCAACAGCTCTTCAACCCAATGGATATTCGCAACACCATGCACTTGCGCAACGTAGCCGCCGACCACGAGCGGTTTGCAATCTACTAATTCCCAATGGAACAACAGATTACACTCAAACTTTGGTAGCTAAATCTCCAGATCGAAACAAAGTGGAGAGGTTGAATTCCTGATCGCAACAAAGAGGAACTCGAATATAGATGAAAGCTTGCGCAATACGATCTAGGGTTTAGTTTAAATGTGGTCTCAAAGTACGATTCTGGTTCGACTCGACTTGATACAAACCGACTCAAGTTGGGTTCGGCCTAATTGGCACGCAGGCCATATGTGGTGTACCTTAGACTTATGTGATCATCCCTTGGATGTCCTGGTGCGCCACATCAACTTGTCACGCTTTATTGATTTCCTTCTTGAAGTGATGCGCCGTTCTCCCTCTCCTCCCTCGCGCATATGGTGGAAATCATTGTTCTTCTTCTTGCTGCAACTCTCCTTCTCCATGTGCAATGCTTGCGCCATCCTCATATCTGATCATAGACAAATACAAAGACTTAGGTAGTATAAAATTCTCATAATCATGAATATCACTTAAGAACGAATTCACCTGTTGGCCAAGTAGCTTTGCACGTGCCCTAGTCATATGATCAATCCGAACTTCATTAGTTGGAGCTTGCGCGGCAACATCATCTTTAGGAAAAGATGGTAAGGAACTAGGGATGTCCTCATCATCCTCCCCCCTTCAAAAGGCGTCGACCTCGATGCAGCAAGGTCTTCTCCATCATATGGCGTCAAATCAGCAACATTGAATGTATTACTTACGCCGAACTCACTTGTAGGAAGATCTATCTTGTATACATTGTCATTAATCTTGGCAAGAACCTTGTATGGACAATCACCTCGTGGCATCAACTTAGACTTGCGCAAAACAGGAAATCTGTCTTTGCGAAAGTGCACCCAAACCATGTCGCCGGGCTGAAAAATCACCTCCTTTCTTTTCTTGTTGACACGAGCAGCATTGTACTTGCCTTTCTTCTCTATTGCTTCCTTTGTCTTCTCATGTATCTTCCTCACAAAATCTGCACGCTTCGATGCTTCCATGTTTACTCTTTCTTGTAGTGGAAGCGGCAGCAAGTCTAGTGGCATGATGGGTTTGAAACCATACACCACCTCAAACGTACACAATTGTGTGGTTGAGTGCACCGCCATGTTATAAGCAAACTCCACATGCGGCAAACACTCCTCCCAAATGCGCAAATTCTTCTTGATCATTGTCCGCAGCAACGTTGAAAGTGTTTGGTTCACCACCTCCGTTTGACCGTCAGTTTGGGGATGACATGTACGTACTAAACAGCAGCTTCGTTCCCAGCTTGCCCCAAAGTGTCTTCCAAAAATAGCTCATGAACTTCACATCACGGTCAGAAACAATCGTCTTTGGTACTCCATGTAAATGCACGATGTCCCTGAAAAGCAGATTAGCAATATGTGACGCATCATCGCTTTTGTGGCAGGCAATAAAATGTGCCATCTTAGAAAATCGATCCACTACCACAAAAATAGAATGATGTCCTCTCCTGGTCCTAGGCAATCCTAATACAAAATCCATACTTATATCTTCCCATGGTGTAGTAGGAGCAGGAAGAGGGTTATACAAACCGTGGGGTTTAAGTTTGGACTTAGCCTTGTTGCACGTCACATACCGCTTCACAAATTTGTCCACATCACGCCTCATCTTAGGCCAATAGAAGTGATCAGCGAGCATGAGCAACGTCTTCTCTCATCCAAAGTGACCCATCAAACCGCCGGCACGAGATTCCTGCAACAATAGAAAACGCACGGACGATTCTGGAATGCATAATTTGTTAGCTCTAAACAAATATCCATCATGTGTATGAAATTTTCCCAAGCTTTGCCATCTCTAAACATGTTAAAAGGAGCTGCAAAATCATGATCAGTCACATATAAATCACGTATACTCTCTAAACCAGGAACTCTCACATCTAATTGTGTCAAAAGCATGTTCTTCCTAGAGAGAGCATCGGCTACCACTTTATCTTTACCCTTCTTATGTTTTATGATGTAAGGAAAAGACTCAATAAGCTCAACCCACTTAGCATGATGTCTATTCAAATTGGATTGACTTTTCAAAAACTTCAAAGCTTCATGATCAGAATGTATGATAAATTCTTTTGGATACAAATAATGTTTCCAAACTTCAAGCACACGTATAAGAGCATACAATTCTTTATCATAAACAGGATAGTTCAATTGTGCACCATTCAATTTCTCAGAAAAATATGCAATCGGTCTACCGTCTTGCATCAAAACACCACCGATTCCAATACCACTAGCATCACATCCAATCTCAAATTGTTTATTGAAATCAGGTTGTACCAAACAAGGTGCAACAGTCAAGCAACATTTCAGTTCATCAAAAGCAATATCTTGGGCTGCGCCCCACACAAAAGCAACACCCTTTTTGGTGAGTTCATTCAAAACAGCAGCAATAGTGCTAAAGTCTCTAACAAAGCGTTTATAAAATCCAGCAAGACCAAGAAAGCTTCGTAATTGACTTATATTCATAGGAGTAGGCCAATTTTTAATAGCTTCAATTTTAGTTTGATCTACCTCAACTCCATGCTTTGAAATAACAAAACCCAGAAATATGACCTTGTCCTTGCAAAAAGTGCATTTACCAAGATTACCATAAAGCTTATTATCACGCAGCACATGCAAGACTTGTTGAATATGATCACAATGTTCAGATTCATTGCGGCTATAAATCAGAATACCATCAAAATATACTACCATGAATTTTCCAATAAAATGCCTGAAAACATGATTCATTAATCTCATGAAAGTGCTAGGTGCATTAGTTAACCCAAAAGGCATTACTAACCACTCATATAAACCGAATTTTGTTTTGAAAGAAGTTTTCCATTCATCCCCTTCTTTCATTCTAATCTGATGGTAACCACTATGCAAATCAATTTAGAGAAAATAGCAGCACCACTTAATTCATCAAACATGTCATCCAAATGTGGAATAGGATGTCTATACCGAATTGTGATGTTATTAATCACTCTACAATCAACACACATGCGCCATGTACCATCTTTCTTAGGGACTAAAATACTTAAACTTACACGCACACACCCTTTGTCGAAAAGCTCTTGTACTTGTCGCTGAATTTTCTTCGTCTCTTCGGGGTTCGTTCGGTAAGGGGCACTTTGGTAGTGATGCTCCAGGAATCAAATCAATTTGATGCTCAATCCCACGCAATGGTGGCAAACCTACGGGTACTTCCTCCGGAAACACATCACTAAATTCCTGCAAAACATTAGAAACACCAATATAGAGAGGGTCATGTCATTAGAAACAAGAATTTCGCCCTTGCACATAAGTACAAGAGGTACTAGAGTGGAATCCTCGCCAAACTCTCTCAAATCAGATTTGGTGGCCAAGATTACTACAGAATTCTCTCCCTCACTTTTCTTTTTACCACTCAAATTTGGCTTGTGGCTCTCGCTCGCCGGAAGTGGAGTCTCTCGCCTAGCTAATCTCTCACGCTCAGCCTCACGGTTAACTTCAACTTTTTGGCGAGATTCATTGACTATCTCTTGAGGTGTCATAGGCCGCAACATCACCTCCTTGCCATGCCAATTGAGATGATATGTATTTGTTCTCCCATTGTGACGTACATCTCTATCAAACTGCCAAGGACATCCCAACAACAAATGACAAACCGTCATTGGAACCACGTCACACTCCACGGTATCCTTGTAAGATCCAATCTGAAACTCAACCCGCACCATGTGATTGATCTTCAATTCCCCACTTTCACTTAGCCATTGAATAAAATACGGATGGGGATGTGGCAAATATTTCAGATTCAGTTTTTGACAATGCTCTTTACTAGCTAAATTGCGGCAGCCTCCACCATCGATGATTAACTTGCACGACCGTCCATTGCCAATAGCAGCCCTTGTTTGAAACAAATTGCAGTGTTGATCCGAAGAACTAGGGGCAACACTCAACACCTTGGGCGTGCAAACGATGGATGGTAAGTGCTCGACATCCGCATATTTGTGGCACCCCCCTCTGGCACATGTCACCAGAGAGGCGGTCGCCCCGTGCGCCAGCCCAGGATATCTGGACGCACGTTACGACAATGCAACATAGCGGAAATCATTACACAATCAAGCCCAAAGGGCTACAAATGGTTTACAAGACCACCATGGCATGACAAAATTATCATGGTCAAGTATGGCTCGGGACAGAGTTTTAACTGGCAGCGGAAGATGACTAAAGCAATGGCTTGGAGTGGCTCCATTCCACAGGCATCTAGCTAGGCTACTGATCCTAGCACGCTCTTGCTCCATCTCTTTGCTATGGTAGAAGATGAATCCTCTCAACGTTTGGCCACATGAAAAGCCAGTTTGAGTACAATGATGTACTCGCAAGAAAACAACCACAAGACATGAACAGTCAAGCAGTCAGGCAACAAGTAGCTAGCAACAGAAATAATCTAAACAAGGCAAGTGTCTACTTAAGGAAATCCAAATGGATGACAACATGTCATCACAACAAAACATGGCATAAGCAAACAACAAGGTATCACCCGTACAGAGTCCAAGCCAGGTAGGGTTGGATCTTGTACCGGAGATCACACAAAGAACTTACCTGTGACGAATAACGGGGGTTCCCATTGGTACCTATTACACAACACCTGTCATCACAACTAGGCTCAACGGCCTTACCCCATCTGTAACCTGCTAGGCCCACTGGCCTCATATCTCTGCTCAGGCATGCACGGCTGACGTTGGCTCGGGCCTAACTCTAGGCTCCCAACGATCACACCGTCACCCCAAACACGGGTAACCATCCACAACTCAAGTAACATTCCCTGCATCAGCCTATTGTAATCAGGTTGTTCATCTTTCTTTCAAACCACACTTAAGTTTAACCTCCGGACTCGACAAAGGACAATAGTGTGACCGACCCTGAACTGTTCCATAACCTAGGAACAAGGCTAGCTGCTAGACGACACACTCTCGAGAGGTTGCAGTTACCACCCATCTAAATGCACCTTACTTAGCTAAGGCAAGATACACTTACATAACCGTTCACGCTACCAAGACACTCCTTGTATAGCTACCGACTTACCACTCGGGCTAAGTCTTATGACGAAGTGAATCCGGCACGTCCCCAACTCATGAGCAACACCTAGCTCCGGAACCTTCGCAAGACTAGCCCCGACCACAACTATGCAGTATCCGACTAGACTTGCCAAGTGGGTAGCATCAAAGGAGGCTTGATAGGTTACATAGGCTATGGCTCTCCCATTTGGGCGACAGTGGTAGTGCGTTCAATGTTCAGATTAGTGGCACTATGGACTGACCCTATCAAAGTTTGGAGGGTTGGTTCATTTAATCCATTTTCTTTCAACAACAATTCCAACAACAGAGATTAGTCCAACACAATAAAGGATTAGTCCAATGCAAAACCATAATATCATATCAACATGAAACAAATTAGTCCAATGCAAAACCATTATATCATATCAACATGAAACAGAAGCAAACTGCACACAATAGTTCAAGCAATATATAGTTAGTTTGCATCGACCGGGTGACTATAGGGCCACCACTGATCAAGCAAAGAAATAAATAAAAATAGTTAGTTCAACCGGGCGATGGCGGAGATACCTCCGACCAGTGACAGCCACATGTTGAGTAAAAGAGAGTAAAATAGCACAGTTGGTTAGCGTCAACCGGGCGATGGCGGAGATACCTCAGACCAGTGACAGCCACAGGTCGACTACAAAGTTAGTGGAGGCGTCCACGCGATCCCGTTCCTCCATTCCATTGACTACGGCATTTCCCCCAGTCCATCGTCGCAGGAATGGGGAGTGGTGCATGGTACCGTCCAAAACACGCCACAACTCTACAGAAAAGTAGCCGGTTCAATCCACTTGGGCAGGACCCAACGTGTATTTAGTCGGGGTACTAGAACTCAACCCACGGGACATGGGTTTATCGTATTATAGGTATGAAACAAAGTCATGATATCTCGTGAAGCACAGTTGACAGGATATAACAAAGCCACGATATCTCGTGATGCACAGTTGACAGGAGGTAAACAAAGCCACGATATCTCGTGACGCACAGTTCACAGATGATAAGAAATAAAATGCACCTATATGACAGGCTAAAATGCAAACAAAAAAACACCGCTTGAGTGTTCATAGCAAGTGGTTAGCTTGCCTTCGAAGATCGACGCAATTTGGCTTGGAGGTCACGGACGCGTCGCGGTTTGCCGGTACCGCGGAAAACACCTATACATGCATACGCGGGTACTGAGCATATAACCACCTGAAAAAAATCTAAAACCTATACCACTGGATAGAGCTCTTAAAACTAAGAATTCACAAATTTGAATCACCTCAAATGGAGTTACGGATAAAAAGATACGGTCCGGCGACGAATAGCTATTTGCTGCTCACTCGGAAAAAAAAAACAGGACGGGCCGAATCTGACTGGGCTGGGCTGGTCGCGTATTCCTGAGGTAATACGTCTTCGCTGCGGGGAGACTGTAGCGCCCCGACCCCGGAATTATACAGAGAGGCTATCTAACCCACAGGCTATGCTACACAATCGAAGGGCATGGAATTACTGCTCCCATGCAACACATCGATCTTGCCATAAACACTGCCATAGATATCAATGTATAAAACAGAGATCAAGACTTGTGGAACAACTGGCACATAACAGACTCTACGACACAAAGATCATATAACAACTCATATATGAGAAAGATACAAATTACACACAAAAGGGGTCACAGACCCAACAATACATCAAGCGGAAGCGAATTAGTTGTCTAGTACAACAAGATAGAAATATATGGCCTAAGAGACCTACACATAAACATCAACCCAGCCAGCATGTTCCGACGTCCCAAGCTGCCACCTGGGAACCCCGAACTACTCGTCGATGTCCAAGAAGAAACCACCGGTGTGCTCGGTGTTGTCCTCCTCTGAAACAAAATTATAAAAGCAGCAAAGAGAGACTGAGTACGACGTACTCGCAAGTTTAGTAGGGCGATATAGGCCCAATGATGACGGAGGCTCTAAAGCTGTATAGTAGCTATTTTGCATAAGCTAGATTTCATTTTAAAAAAGGTATAAAAGACCCATGGCATCGTCTACACAGAATGTTTCTCGAAAGGGGTAAGAGAGTGAACTTTCATCTTTGGTTCTCATCGAACCATTTGTAACCAACACCAACTCATCTCCACCAAAGGCACCCCCTCGAATCACCCTCGAGGAAATGGACCTTTTCCACACGTTGATTATGCAACCTCTAGCTGCCAAATTAATTAAAAGGTTCAGGTTCTCTATGATCTTATCGTCTATTCCCATGTCGTCCATAACCGCGGACATGGCTTTTCGAAAAGATTTACCCTGCAAGGGTGTACTAATTTACCCACCGGTACCGTCCAGCTCGCCTGAATAGCTCTCTTCCGGGGAAAGCTGGCAAGTGGGCGCGGTTAAACCTTTACCTCGCATGAGAATATCCAAGGATCATCGGTGGCGATAGGACAAGTTTATCCAGCCTATTTCAGCCCCTGCCCCCATCGCCACGCCCTACACACCACCATCCTCATCGATTCTTTTTCCACCCACACACTCACGCGCAAATGGAAATAGCAAACTAGAGGACCCTTGGATACGCCCGCACAAGTTATTTAGTTAAAGGGGGATTCCATATGTCCCCACCGTTGGAGAGCATGCTAGTCTTGGTTCAAGAGGTAAAGAACTCACACCTAGGGGCAAGAATGATACAAAACACCATCCCCGATGGCAACTCATCCAATCCTTCTTAGTATTTTAATTAAGCACCACAAGTAACCACCATGTCCGAAACATTCCATCAACATCATAATTATGGAATTTAATCAACGGACATAACTAGCATTCGACTAAGCATGGCTAAGCAAAGCTAACATATAAAAACAACAATTATATCTTTGTCTCAGGTCAACACATCAAACCTATGGTTCGTAGGTAGGGATACATGTATTGGGTCGGGGAAAAACATGCATTCATAGGATACTCTAGTATTGACCAAAATTGACATAGAATCTGATGCAATATTATGGTGGATAAAATAAGCTTATAAAACAGTAGGATGCTAGATGCCAAGAAGGTTAGGTTATCTCTTGCCTTGCTGTCGGGGCGTGTAGTACGGCTCGTCGGGGAAGGTAGGGTTAACCTCGACTCCGGAATCTATCGATACCCAAAATAATAACAGAAGAACAAATAAATCACACGAAGACAAGGTGCAATGCACAATCATGATGACATGTCAAATTTATGCAAGGATACCATCATTTAATTTATCTAACAAATTAAATGGAGTTCCAAATAATTAGTGCAATTATTTGGAAACAACCCCATATTTATCTTAGTGACCACATTATTTATAATTTATTGCCTTACAAAAGAAGTGGCTTAAGTATGCATGAACATGACATGATTAAGTAGGTTTTGTTCTTCCGATCATTTTGGTACCTCATTTGTGATTTTCCAATTATCGAGGAATAAATGGGGAATTAAATAATTATTCAAATTTAAATCTTTTAATGAATTAAGGAATAACATCATATGAAATTTGGGATCATGATTTGGTAATTGCATGGTTTGATAGCATTTGATTTACTGATCAATTTGATATAACATGTGCAAGATTTGACTTAATAGAACTTAAGTTATGAAATTCCCAAGTTATTATTGAAACTAGCCGGTACTTCCGGTAAGGGTCCCGGTAGTACCGGTTTGCCGGAACTTCCGATTGTACTTCCGGTTATAAACCCAAACATCCAGTATCGAAAAGTCCTAGCCGAAACTTCCGGTGAAGTGCCCGGTAGTACCGGTTTAGCGGTACTTCCGGTGCTACTGCCGGTGCTACTTCCGGTTATAACTGGAAACCTACAGAAGCGACAATGGTTAACCGGTAGTACGTAACGGCGGTACTTCCACTGGTACTACCGCTCAAGGTTTTGAGCACGGCCGATGCCACGACCGGCACGGCGTGGCGGTGACCACGCGCATGCCGAGCACGCGCTCATCAGTGCAAAGCCAGAGGGGTGAGCTAAAGGTGTGCATCTTGCGCGCGGGGCTACGGGGACCTAAATGGGGCGGCGTCGCTGCATTGGGGTCACCGGAGCGACGTGCGGAACAGCGGAGGGCGGCGGCTATGGCAGCTAACCGAGGCTCCTCGACGAACTGGAAGGGAAAAGGGGAGAGGAGAGACCCCGGAGGGCAGCGAGCTCACCAGCACCACAACGAGCTCAACGGCGAGGCGCGGGGAGGTCGGGGGCGACGGGGAGGTGCTCGGTGTGCGGCGGACGGAGGCGGAGACGAACGAGCGGCGTCGGCGACTGAGGGCTTCCCAGCTCGATTCCGCGGGCGAGGAAGAAGAGGGCGTCGCGGCGGAGCTTTTCCGCCGCTTCGATTCGGACGGGGAGGCTCCTCGCGGCGGCGATTCGTTGGCTGGTGGCGACGGCGGCGTCGGTCGGGGGAGCTAGGGTTGGGGTTAGGTTTCAATCCGGAAACCGGGGAATTGGTTAGGGGAGAGAGAGGGAGTAGGTGAGGGTTCTTCGGGTCTACCTTGCCATGGTGAGAGGCACGGCAGCACGGAGGGGAGCAGGTGAGTGGCATGGCGACACTGCCCGCACTGTCGCCACAGGGAAGACGACCGTCGGTACTACCGGTTGGTTGACCGGTAGTTCCGGTCAGGGGTTTCAAAAACAAACCAGTCCAAAATTTACAGAAAATTTCAGGGATGCTCACAATAAGATAAGGAACCTCCCCATATTTTTCTTTTGGATTTTTGAACAACTTATCATAGTTCCAAAAATAGGAGTTGGTTTGAACCACAATTGAAGTTTTGAACAATGGAACAGTTGGAGGCCAAACCATTTGGTTCCTAGTTGGGGTTTTGAACTTAGGGAAACATCTTGAACCATATTTTCACTTGCCAAGTTATTGGTTGCACCATTTATTTCATTTCATGGTGTGAAGGTTTGGGGAAGGTTTGACTTCCCTTTTTAATTGCTTGCATATGTTGGTTGTTAGAAATAGCAAATTTCGTATGCATGCCATGATGCAAACAAGAATGCAAAAAGTGGAAAAATTATTCATATTTTCAGGTTCCAAACTAGGGCTGTTACAAATCTACCCCTTACAGGAATCTTGTCCCGAGATTCTAGGCTTGAGTGAAGAAGGTGGTATATTCCTGACGAAGGCTAGTTGATGTAGCTCGTGGCCCGATCTTCACAGATAGACAGGTGGCAAGCGGTGAACGCGAAGAACCAAAAGGGGAAAACATAGATATAAACAGGAGACCGACTCGGATCGCAACCGCAAGAAGGACTTACCCTTGGAGTTCCTTTTCCCTCACCGGTAGGATCAACCGGACCAATAGAATCCCGAAGAGAGACCGCGAGGTAGAATCTTCGGGAGAGATTGGTGAGCGAACGGTAGAATCACAAGCACGAGAGACCCGAAGGTAGAATCATACTTATGAGAGACCGTACACAAAGAGGGCCCTTGTACATCACCTAGACAAGTCTAGTGTGGCCATGAATTCCACAAAGGGAAGGTAGGACCAAAACTCAAAGTTCTATTCTTAGTCTAACCCTAGATCTGAGGGAGGTAGGGGGTATTTATAGTCTATTACAAAACGGGGCAGAAACGCGGGTAACCGGCTTGGGGGCCGGCCTAGGCTGGCTGGGAGGCTGGCGGGCTCGGGAGGGTGGCCGGCCTAGGCCAGCCTGGAGGCCGGCTGGCTCTGGGGAGGGACCGGCCTGGGGGCCGGCCAAGACCGGCCGGGAGGCCGGTAGGCTCAGGTGGGAGCCGGCCTGGGGCCGGCCTAGGCCGGCGGGGAGGCCGGCTCGGAGGCCGGCAGTGTCGGGGTGGAGTCCGGCCTGGGCCGGCTGGGAGGCCGGCGGCCTCGGGTTGGAGCCCGGCCTTGGGGCCGGCCTCCCTATCTTCGCCTCCTTCCTCCTCTTCTTGTCCATCTTCTTGGATCTCCTCTTGTTCATCTTCTCCATCATCTTGGACCTTCTCTTGGTCATCTTCTTGATTCCATTGTGGGTCATCAACAGGGTGGATCCTGAGTATGCACAAGGTACCAGCAGGAATTAGCAAACCATTCAAAGGGGTGTCGAGATCACACATCGAGAGGAGCGAGGTCACCTTTTCATGGAGTGCTTTGACTCTTGACCTTGTCATTGGGCCATTTGGCTTGTTGGCCATGGTGTTGTCCACATGTGGGGCTACATCATCTCCCCCCCCCCCTTCGGAAATAGTCGTCCTCGACTCGTCATCATCTTGAACACTTGGATATCCGTGAAAAGGGGATAGGTCGGCGACGTTGAACATGTCATGCACCAAATACTTGGAGGTTGGAATGTCAATCTTGTAGGCATTGTCATTGATTCGCTTGAGCACTTTGAAAGGTCCGTCACCACGAGGAGCAAGCTTTCATTTTCTTTCATCCGGAAAGCGGTCCTTGTGGAGGTGTAAGCACACAAGATCTCCTTCTTCGAATATCATGGGTTTCTTCAACTTGTTGATCTTGGCGGCTTGGCGCTTGTTGTGCTCCTCTAGAGTAGCTCGAGTGGACTCATGTAGTGTCTTCATGTAGTCGGCTCTTTTGTCAAAGTCCATGTCGATGCGCTCGTGGAGAGGAAGTGGGAGGATGTCTGGGGTGGTGTTGGGGTTGAACCCATAGACAACCTCGAATGGACTTCGCTTAGTTGCCCGGTGCGAGGCACGGTTGTAGGCGAACTCGGCGTGCGGGATGCATTCCTCCCAACCTTTGAGGTTTGGCTTGATTAGTGCGCGGAGGAGAGTTGATAAGCTTCGATTCACCACCTCGCACTACTAGGGAGAAGGCCATTAGTGGCGCACCAATATAGGGTTTCTGTGGCGCATCCTGTAAATGGTGGGATGCACCACAGAAACCTCGCCACTAAAATATATTTCTGTGGCGCAACCCCCTTGGTGCGCCACAGAAATACAAAGATTCTGTGGCGCACCAGCTGTGGTGCGCCACAGAAATATTTCTGTGGCGCATCTGTTGCCTATGCGCCACAGAAGTCCATGCGCCACAGAAAACTTAAAAGATGCGCCACAAAATTATTTAAATTTATTTTCGATTTTCTGCTGCCTACTGTACAAATACAGGTATATTACAGAAAATACAGGTATATCACATTACAGGAAATACAGGTATATTACAGAAAGAAGGAAATACAGGTATATCACATTACTTAGAGCCCGAGATACATGATTTTTACACAAGTCATGATACAAAAGTTCATCATTTCACACATTAATTACAAGTGCCGAATTTAGGGGTACAAAAGTTCATCTCATGTCACATAAGTCATAGTACAAATAAAGTGACCTAGCAAGAGACCCCAGCAGCGACTCAAGAAGAAGAGACTCCAGCGGCTCCTCCAGCAGAGACCGTCGACGAGTGGGCTGAGGCTGCTTTAGCGTCGGGTGCAGGAACCGCCGTGATAAGTGGGCCCTAGTGATTGATTAGACATTAAGGGATCACTAGGACCCACTTATCATCGGTGGTTCCTGCATCCGATGCTGAAGCAGACTCAGCCCACTTGTCGACAGTCTCTGCCGGAGGAGCCGCTGGAGTCTCTTCTTCTTGAGTCGCTGCTGGGGTCTCTTGCTGGGTCACTTTATTTGTACTATGACTTATTTGCTGGGTCGCTAATGGAGAACACGTCTAGCTCCACTGGTAGCTGCGGGATTGAGCCTTCTTCTTGATCGGCTCCGGGAACGGTTTAAAGCAGTCTTTCGTCAGCCACGTCCTCATGTCATTTTGCTTGTCTAGGCGTTCTTCGATCTCCCACTTAGACATCCCTGCAGATGGATTGGGATATATATTTGGTTAATAATATATCGAGTGGATTGGGATATATATTTGGCTGGAGATGGACAAATTGCATCTGGGGTTGTGTAAGGACCCCCCCTTCTGTCATGACATCTTCAACGATGATTTGCGATAACTGCATCTGGATGCGATGGAAGTCTTCTCTAAGATCAGCGTCGGTGATTTCCCCACTATGTTTGGTCCATTCTTGGAGACTAGATGGCCACCTCGTTGTCTCTGCATCCCGGACAAACCCTTTAATGTGATGGAGGACATAGAAGGCATCCTTCACGCTGCTAGTCGCATGCTTGATGCAATGGAACCCGGTCCCATGGTAGAAAATGTGTTTCTTCTCCTTCGTGAAATGTTCCCCATTCTTTTCTTCATGGAAGTGGCCTACCTTTTGGGCATAGCCCTCGAGAGCCTCATCGAGAACACCCTTTATTCTGTTGTAGTCTTTAAGACTCCCCGAGTCGATATAACTGGCAACGGACCACCTCGGGCTTAGGATGATGAGTACGCAGTACTCGTCACTGCTCAACACAATTGAAACGGAATGTTGGAAAGGATCAACAACGGAAGAAAATTATAAGAAAGCATAAGATACGACGGCGGCGACCGGATGTGTACTCACTCGGAAAAGAAAGGCAGAAGAAGGTTGTTCTTATCCTGGTTGTTCAGCATGATTCTTTGGAGGAACTCCGTGGCCATGGCCCGTGTCGTTGATCCTTCCACCAGCTGGCTATCATGCATGTAGTAGGGATCCACTACCTTGACGTACGAGGTATTATCTCTCCTGATCCTCATCGCCTGGTTGAGCGCGTATAGGCAGACCAAGTTATAGTCCAACCGTCTATAGTGAAACAGCTTGAAGACGTCCTCGTACGATATGAAGAACAGATCCGCAGGAGCTTCATGGACGAAGTCGGCCAAGTACTTTGGCACCTTGATAGTGAACACCGGGTAATTTGGATCCTCTTCTTTAAGAAGGTTGCCCTCTAGCGTCAAGATAGCATTTTGCAAAGAGAGCATGCATCCGTCTGCAAGGCGGAGCAGCTCCCGAGACAGGATCGGTTGACCAGCTTCATGAACTCGGGTCAAGTTTGATAACGTAATGTGTTTAGGGTTTTGCGTGGGGCAATGCCTCTCCACGTATCTCTTTATATATAGATCAGCTGTGTACAAAATACATCATACAAATACATGACAGGTATAATACATCTAGACCTATTTTAACACTCCCCCTCAATCTGAACTTCTACTCTATACGAGATTCAGATTGGTACTAAAACGGTCTAGCATCTGTCGAGTAGCTGGCTTGGTGAACACATCAGCTAGCTGATCACTGGAAGAGATAAACCTGACCTGAAGATCTCCAGACGCCACACGCTCACGCACAAAATGGAAATCGATCTCAATGTGCTTTGTTCTTGCATGGAAAACTGGATTAGCAGTCAGGTAAGTCGCCCCTAAATTATCACACCACAATATGGGTGTTCGCTGTCGGGATACTCCTAACTCCTTGAGTAGAGACTCTATCCAAAATGCTTCAGCAGCGCCATTCGCCAATGCTTTGTATTCCGCCTCGGTACTTGACCTCGAGACTGTAGGCTGTTTCTTCGAACTCCAAGATATGAGATTCGGCCCAACAAAGATGGCGTAGCCTCCTGTGGATCGTCGATCATCCACACATCCTGCCCAATCTGCGTCAGTGAAGACACTGATACCAGCCGAGGTAGACTTGCGAAAAAGCAACCCGGTATTCAGAGTGCCCTTAACATAACGCAGGATGCGCTTGACTGATTCCCAATGAACATCAGTCGACTGTGACAAAAACTGGCAGACCTTGTTTACCGCAAATGATATATCTGGACGGGTGAGTGTCAAATACTGAAGGCCTCCAACAACGCTACGGTACCGGTAAGAATCCTCAATACCCAAAGGAGTGCCAGACTCTCGTGAGAGATGCTCCGTCACATTCAGTGGCGTAGAAGTGGGTCTACAATTCTCCATACTTACACGGTGCAAAAGATCCAATGCATACTTCCATTGAGTGATAGTCATCCCCCCTGAATTGTAGGACGCTTCAAGACCCAGAAAATACTCGAGGGCGCCAAGATCCTTAATGGGAAAACTGGCAGAAAGGGCACGCAGAAGACCATCAACTGCCCCTGGAGTAGAACCAGCAATGACAATATCATCGACGTACACCAACATGTATACCTGAACACCGTCCCAGGAGAAAGTGAACAACGAAGTGTCAGCCTTGGAGGGAACGAAACCCAGATCAGCCAAAAGAGCACTCAGGCGAGCATACCAAGCGCGCGGAGACTGCTTCAAACCATAAAGAGCTCGCTGCAACTTGCACACATGGGAGGGGTACCGCTCATCCTCAAAACCGGGTGGCTGTTGCATATACACATCCTCTGTCAGAAAACCGTGGAGGAAAGCATTGCTAACATCAATCTGACGAAGACTCCATCCACGAGACACTGCAAGAGAGAGAACCAGTCGCACCGTAGCTCTGATACCAAGTTTGATAACGTAATGTGTTTAGGGTTTTGCGTGGGGCAATGCCTCTCCACATATCTCTTTATATATAGATCAGCTGTGTACAAAATACATCATACAAATACATGACAGGTATAATACATCTAGACCTATTTTAACAGGTCACGCCATCCGCAGGGGGTGATACCATGTTCATACCCCCGGATAGTCGTCTTAGGAGCTGGCTTACTTCTCTTCCTGTGCTTCTTCTTCTTTACCTCTGGGGATGCTAGGGGTGCATCTTCTGTAGCCACATTGATTGAGTACTTGTTGGAGCCGAAGCTGATCATTGGGGGAGGCCCTTTTTTCCCTCCCTCAATCCAAACCCTGACATCCTCACAGACGGTAGGAAAGAGCGACGTCAATGTCTTTGTCACTGCCTGTGCGATGACCGTCTGAATCATACTATTTTCCTCTATCGGTTCCTCGCCTCCTGTTCGAGAACCCCCGGCCTCGTTATTGTCAGCCATGTTCGCACCTATAAGAAAAAAGCGTTGAAGTTAGTACACCAAATATAAGGAAAAAATCACTTAACTAAGTACTAAGATACCCCGGCCCATGCATTAGTCGCAATACCCCATATGTCCTATTTTTAGCAAAGTCATGCCAAAATTCACGAAAAATTTCGGCATGACCTTTGCTAAAAAAGGGACATATGGAGTACCCGAATTTGCCGGAACGGAAGTTAATCGACGTTCCGGCAATCTCAAGGGCCTCTCGGGGTACCTGCACAAGCATTTCACAAATAATGACCGGCATCGCTGGCCGGCAACAGCATCGATCACATCAACACATCAACACATTTCTGGCCGGCAACAGCATCACTTCAACACATACATCACCACATCCACATCCACATCGAGGGAGAGAGGAACTACCTCAGGTAGGGATGGGAGGCTCGGGTCCGAGATCGGCGTGGTGGAGGTGCTCCTTGTGGTGCTGCAATAAATTAACCAAACCATGATTTAGCATCTAGCACACACATTTCACAAAAGCAGCTAGCAGCAAAAGCACCTAGCAGCAACTAAAAATGCATCGTCAAAATAGTTAAAAAGTACCAACTTTGGAGGCTTACAAAATTATCAAATCTTGATCCTATTTAAAATGTACCTTCATGGATCTCTTGTACTATGTTATTACTTCATGATAAAGCTCAAAAATATTTTTTGAATACATCTAGAACCTTAATTGAAGGCATTTTGTAGGCATGTTTAAACAGTGACCATATTTAACTAACCTAGCATCATGAACTAACCTAGCAATGTAACTAACCTAGCAATTGTAGAGTCAGAAGGAAAAGTTTGTTATTTTCTGGAGGTGAAAGGGCAGTTGCACATGTGAATCGAAAAACAATGCGAAATAAAAATACACCGTCCCTGCCTATTGACAAAGCCGACAACTAATCAAATATTTAGAATTGTTCCTGCTGGCCGCTGCCAAGTGCACCTACCATGTATGATACTACAGTTGTTTGATGGGGAAAAAGACATTGTTTACCACCCCTGGCTCCCACTCCTTCGTACGGGCCAGCCCATCCAGCACCCCTCGTGCGGCTCCCACTCCGCCGGCATCCGGAACCCCATCTTCGCCATGGCCTTCACCATCCTCATAGTCGACAAGCTCCAAGTAGGGGAGGGAGGAGGGGGAGAGGGGAAGCACCTCGGGGAGGGGAAATTTGAAATTCGCATAGGAATTTCGTCGAACATGTTACACGCGAGAAGTAAAGGGAGGGAGAGGCAGGGGAAGAGGAGAGGGAGAGGCAACCACAGGGGAGGAGGAGAGGGAGAGGCAACAGAGAGGCAGCCGCAAGGGAGGAGGAGAGGGAGAGGAGCAGTACCTGCAGGCGCTGGTCTGAGCGCGGCGCAGGTGGTGCTGGTCCGAGCGGCGCAGGGCGTGGGGATGGGGACGGCCGGAGTATCGGCAGCTGGCGGCGGCGAGTTGGAGGCGAGGATGGGCGCGCGTGTCCTCCGGCGGCCGGCGGCGGTCGACGGCGAGCGAGTTGGGGCGGCGGTCGACGGCGCTCGTGCGTGTGGTGGAAACTGCTAAGTGAGGGAGAGGCCCAGGGCGGGCCCCACATGTAAGTGGAGGAAAGGACATTCTGTGGTGCATCCTGGCTGGCATGCGCCACAGAATGCTGAGATTCTGTGGCGCACCCATGAGGGGTGCGCCACACAAATGTCATATTCTGTGGCGCATGCCAGCAAGGATGCGCCACAGAATTGTGTGGTCTAATATTTAAAAAGAACGTTTTGCTGTAGTATTACAACAGCACACACATAGCCCAATTTTTTTCTTTTAATTTTTTTTGGTTAAATTTAATATAGAACACAAACACATTTGTTATTCTTTAAAAAAAACATTTTTGGTTATATTGAAAGAAAGAACATACACACATTTTAAAGAAATTAAAGACGAATATACACACAATTGTTAGTAGACCACACATATTTTATTCATGGTATATATATATGCTTGTCTCTCACACACACATGGTATATAATATATAGTAGCCCACACATATTTTAGTAGACCACACATATTTTAATACACAAAAAAAGTCTTGTTCGTCCCGGCTGCAGGTTCCGAGCTAGCTTCTCTTCTTTCCCTTCTTCGCGGTTGAATACTTTAGGCCGGGCACCTTGAGATTTCTTCGCGTGAACGGACAACCTTTAGTAGGTAGGGAGGTCTTCCTTCTTTCTTTACTAGTAGGCCTGTCGAAGTACTTGTCGAATTCCTCCTCGATCTTCGGATCACCGTTCTTGTCCAAGTCTTCCTCGTTGGCATCTCCTTCCATTCCGATGATGCTCCTCTTGCCCCTCCTCACGACAACACGGCTAGGCTTTGACGGGTCGGTAATGAAGAAGCATTGCTCGATTTGGCTAGCGAGTACGAGGCGTTCTTCGATTTGGCATCGGGTATTACCATGGTGGTGAAATACCGGTCTTCTTTGACGACATACTTGGCCCATCTCACACGGAACATTGGCACCAACTGTCCACAGTAGTTGAGCTCCCATATCTCCTTGATCCTTCCGAACAATCTTTCCTTGATAGTAGCCTCATCATCGCCGTAGGATAGCATAGTTACTCCTGAGTTTTGATATTCGCTATTCCTGTCCTTTTCCTCGGTGCAGAATCTGTAACCGCTGATGTCGTACGTCTGATAGGTCTTTACGTTGTGCCCGGGGCCCTGTGATAAGGAGAATATGAGTTTTTCATCTTCCGTAGCTGGCGGTATGCTCTCTTCTTGAACCAGTTGCCTTTTCTTGAACCAACGCGTGAAGCTGGAGTTGTGTTCTCTGGTTACGTCTCCCTTCTTCCTCGATCGGCCCAGGTCGATGTAATTCTGCTCGATTAAGATTTTGTGCTCTTCCACCCAAGGTTCGATCAATTGTAAGTGTTGTAGCGTGACCCGGTGAGCCCTGTCGAAGTCGTTTTGTTGACCATGAATGCTGACATGGAGTGAGCGGTAGCCCTCGCGGTGACCAAATCCCTCGAGCCTGCCGACGTGCGTCCTGGTTGGCAGACCAACATCCTGGTTCTTGGTGCTCAGATAATTCTGGCAGAAGGAGATGCACTCGTAGGTTAGGAAGCCCTTGGCCATGCTTGTGTCTGGACGGGACCTGTTGCGAACGTATCGTTTCAAGACACCGTTCTGCCTTTCGAACGGCATCATGTAGTGCAGGAACGTCGGCCCGAGCTGCCTGATGTCATCAACGACATGGAGAAGGAGATGCACGCAGATATCGAAGAATGCGGGCGGGAAGTAAATCTCGAACTCGCATAGTATCACCACGATTTCTTCCTGTAGCCTGTGGAGCTTCCTCACGCCGATCGACTTCCTGTTGATGACGTCGAAAAAGTTGCAAAGGCCAAGCAGCGTATCACGGACATGCTCGTCCATTAGCCCTCGGATCGCAACGGGGAGTATCTGTCATCAGCACGTGACAGTCGTGAGACTTCATCCCGCTGAACCTCTTCTTTGTTGCGTCCAGATATCTGCTTATCTTTCCTGCGTAACCGTAAGGAAATTTGACTCCTAGGAGGCACCTAATAAACTTCTCGAGCTCCTCCGGACTCATAGTGAAGCAGGCAGCGGGAAGCACCACCGCATTCTTCTTTACACTTTTGCGGCGACCTTGAGTCCCTTCCGTCTGATCATCATCAGCATCGTCGTCATCACTATCGGGTGCCTGAAGATTTTTCCTTATGCCAAGCCATTTCACATCGTATCTTGCTTTCGTCCCATCCTTGGTCTTATCGGACATGTTGCAAAGAGTGCCAAGTAGACTCTCGGTAACGTTCTTGGTAATGTGCATTACATCGAGGCTATGGGGCGTGTGGAGTACCTTCCAGTACTCCAAGTCGTGGAAAATAGACCTCGCTTTCCATACACCCAGCAGGGGGTCTACCCAGTGGCGGGCCCGGGATTTCGAGGGCGTGTATTCGAAAATTTAAAGGGCACAGTTTTTTTTTTGAAAGTCAAAACGCTGGGTTTCAGCATGTATAATTGATTATATCATCATATAGTCCTACAGTATAATCTATGTTTAAAAGATATGACATAATTTTTTACACAATATTACAACATAATATCATAGATTTCTAGAACCGATCATAACTTGATATTGTTTAAAAAATATAGTAGGTACCAATTGTTCCAAATATTAAAGAAGAAGCATCTGAATAAGAGGATAGATAATACCAAAATGTTAGGAAAGCTTATAACTTTACGATGCTTTAAGGCTTGAAAACTAGGGATAATGTCCTTATTTTCAATTTTTCTTTAGTTTCTCTCTTCTTTGCAGCAGCTCCTTCCAAAAATGCTTTCGAAAGCAACCTATTCAATCTGAAAAAACAAACAATAATTAGATCGTATGACTTTTGAACAAATTACATCTGATTTTTTTTTCTGAATTTGCACAACACCTCAAGTCCTCTATGATTAGAATGGTTCCTAGACGCAATCAGCGCAGCCGAACGTCCGGTCCTGGTTGTGCAGCCACCGAGTCAGAGGAGTGAAGCCTGCAGGTCGCGGCCTGTCGTGTCGACGTCGAGACTCCGCCGCCGCGGGTCGAGTCGCCACTCGCCCGATCTAGGGACTAGGGCTGGGCGCCTGGGCAGCGAGTTCTGTGCTTCATGCGTTCAGTTTGGGGAAATGAATGATGCACGATCAGAAAACCGTGAGGACGCGAGGACCGGGCCGAGTGAACACACATTGCCTGTCGCCAGACGTACAAGGAGCAGCGATGGTGCTAAGTGGGCCAATCAGCATGTTGGGCCTACTAGAGGAGGGTGGATGGAGACGTGGGCTTGTCCCGAATATCTCCTATTTCCAGCATTTTTCATATATGTATGCGTATTATGTACTGAAATACCTAGTTTTTGCTCAGAAAAAATGGGTATTCAACTGAATACCCTTAAATTGAAGTGGGCCCGCCCCTAAGGTCGCGGCCTGTCGTGTCGAAATCGGGACTCCGCCGCCGCGGGTCGAGTCGCCACTCGCCCGATCTAGGGACTAGGGCTGGGCGCCTGGGCAGCGAGTTCTGTGCTTCATGCGTTCAGTTTGGGGAAATGAATGATGCACGATCAGAAAACCGTGAGGACGCGAGGACCGGGCCGAGTGAACACACATTGCCTGTCGCTAGACGTACAAGGAGCAGCGATGGTGCTAAGTGGGCCAATCAGCATGTTGGGCCTACTAGAGGAGGGTGGATGGAGACGTGGGCTTGTCCCGAATATCTCCTATTTCCAGCATTTTTCATATATGTATGCGTATTATGTACTGAAATACCTAGTTTTTGCTCAGAAAAAATGGGTATTCAACTGAATACCCTTGAATTGAAGTGGGCCCGCCCCTAGGTCTACCCTCGGTCGCTTCTTTCCCGGCACAGGGCACTCCTCCCAATTTTTCAAAAGCTAGTCGATTTCTTCGCCGCTCCTCGGGCACGGGGCTCTTTCGAGCTCGTCTTTACCATTGAACAAATCACCGCGTTTCCTCCACGGGTGATCCATGCGAAGCCACCTTCGAGCCCCTGGGAACACGGTTTTTGAAGACCCGGGATCCCTTGGTAGCTGGAGATGCGGGGTCTTATCCATGCACCTGACACATGCGCAGAATCCATGGCCTACCTGGGCCGATACATATGAGCAACCAGGATAGTCCTGCACCGTCGTGAGCAATGCGGCTCTCATATCGAAATAATCTCCAGTGTAGGCGTCCCACGTACGGACTGGCGTCTCCCACAACCTGGCTAACTCCTCTTTCAACAGCGCGAGATACAGATGTATGTCAGTACCTGATTGTTTCGGCCCCTGAATGAGAATACTGATGTGTATGTACTTTTTCTTCGTGCACAGCCACGGGGGAAGGTTGTAAGGCCATACAAACACGGGCCAGGTGCTATGCGTGCTACACTGGTTACCGAACGGATTGAGTCCATCGGTGCTCATACCCAGCCTGACGTTCCTTGCGTCGCGCCCGAAATGTTCGAAGGCCATGTCCAATGCTTCCCACTGGCAAGCGTCTGAAGGGTGTGTCAGGATCACGCCCTTCTCCGGATCTTCTTCGGGCTTCTCCCTTTTCGCGTGCCATTGCATGAGCTTTGCTTCCTTAGGGTCCACGAAATACCGCTGCAGACGGGGAATGAGAGGAAAGTACCATACCACTTTTCGAGGAACATTCTTGTTCCCACTCTTGTACCGTCCCTGGCCGCACACCGGACATGTGGTTCTGTTCTTGTACACGCCCCGATAAATTGCGCAATCATTGATGCAGGCATGGTATCTCTCGTACGGTAGGTCAAGAGGGCACACGATTTTCTTGGCCTCCTCGATACTGCTTGGCAATGTGTTCCCCTCGGGAAGACGATCGTACCAGAATTTTAGGTGCTTACTGAAGCTGACGTCGGTCCATCTGTTTTCCTCCTTCATCTGTATATCATCAAGCATTACATGCAGGCGCATATCCTGGGGCCGGTAATCACGATACAACGGAGTCATCACGTCTTTCTTCATTTGCTCCAGCTTGGCTTTCTCTCTGGCTGCACCTCTGGCGTCGCTCGTCTCCTTGAGTAGGAGTTCTTGAACATGAGGGTCCTGCAAGGCCGAAGTTAGCGAGGTCTGCGTGTCCGCGTCTTCTCCACCACCATCTACTCCTTCATCATGACCATGTCTGCCGGCATCTCCTTCTTCATGATGATCCTGTCCGCCGGCATCTCCTTCGTCATGATGATCTTGTCCGCCGGCATCTCCTTCGTCATGATGATCTTGTCCGCCGGCATCTCCTTCGTCATGATAACCATGTCCGGGAGACTCTTCGTCTTCTCGCCCACCCTCATTTTCATGCGCACCATTTGCTGTCGGTGCCTTGTTGAAGCCTATCCAGAAACCGCGCCTGAGCATGTGTTCCTCCAATTGTCCGGAATCAGGGTCGATCCAGCTCACGAGTTTGCATGTTCGACACGGACATCTTATCTGGCGCTTGTTGCACCAAATCATGTCCGTCTTCACTTCTTCCTTGTATCTACCGATTTGACTGGAGCTCATCTTGATGACCATGGTTGCTATATATAGATAAAGCAGAAATAAGAAACGAGAGTATGTTAAGTACAACCGCAACATGCACACGCGCGCACACACACACATGCATGGTCTCCGGAAAAATTTGGCATGACCTCTCCTAAATCTAGGACATATGGGTAGTGCAAAAATTTGCCGAAACGGAAGTTAATCGACATTTCGGCAAACATCCATGCACCACGCCGGCGCAAGCAACAACAAAAAATTTCTTCGCACATGCAAAAATTCATGCACACCACACAAGTTTCATGTACAAGCATCGTCTTGCCATCATGCAAACTGCCCGTCGACAAGCGCTTCACCTACAACCATACACATCTCGGCCACACAAAACATGCATATGCATGTCCATCCAACTATACTCACCTAGTAGATTGCCACCGAGACGTGACCGCGATCGATGAGAGAGAGTGTGCGGTGTTGGAGAGAAAAAGAGATGTATTTGGGAGAGGAGGAGAGTATATATGGAGCCTCCCCCGGCCCCCTCACCAATTACCTATCAAATAAAGTAGGTTTAACTACAAAGAATGGAGAAAAGTATGAGCAAAATGGGGTGGGAGGGAGGAGGAACACGAGCTGCTCTAGGTGGGAGGAGAGGGGAAGAAGAAGACAATGGGGGTGGTGAGTGGGGGGCTGCCCTTTTTGTAATTCTGGAAAGACATTTTGTGGCGCATGGAACCACATGCGCCACAGAAATGCATATTTTTGTGGCGCATCCTTCCCCATGCGCCACAGAAATATGCATTTCTGTGGTGCATGTCGTTCCATGCGCCACAGAAATACCTCCCCCCAATCATTGGTGTCGGGACCCACACATAATTCTGTGTGGTGCATCCAGTTCCATGCGCCACAGAAAAGGTGTGGTAGGATGCCATCCAACCGTTGGTGGTGGGGCCCACATGTTTTCTGTGGCGCATGGGCACCAATGCGCCACAGGAAGTACCAATTTAGTGGCGCACGGGGCAGGCATGCGCCACAGAAATCCTCATATTTCTGTGGCGCATCCCCAAAGGTGCGCCACAGAATATTATCAGTGGCGCATGGCAGCTTTGGTGCGCCACAAAAACACCTTCCACCTATAGCTAGTTTCCTAGTAGTGTCGGTTTGGCCATCGGTTTGTGGGTGGTAAGCGGTGGAGAAGAGGAGCTTGACTCCTAGCTTGGCCATCAATGCCTTCCAAAAGTAGCTTGTGAACTTGACGTCTCGGTCGGAAACAATGGTCTTCGGCACTACATGTAGACGAACGATTTCCCTAAAAACAAAGTTGCAATATGTGAAGCATCGTTGGTCTTGTTGCAAGGGATGAAATGTGCCATTTTAGAGAAACGATCAACAACAACAAATATGGAATCTTTGCCATTTTTAGTTCGAGGTAGCCCTAACACAAAGTCCATGCTAATGTCGGTCCATGGAGCATATGGAATGGGAAGTGGAATATAAAGGCCATGAGAGTTGGACGTAGACTTAGCTTGGAGACATGTTGGGCATCGAAGCACAAGGCGTTCCACGTCCCGCTTCATTCGTGGCCAATAGTAATGTGTTGAAAGCATGGCATAGGTCTTGTCCCGTCCGAAATGTCCCATGAGGCCGCCTCCATGTGATTCCTTCAAAAGCAACAAGCGAAGCGAAGACTCGGGGATACAAAGTTTGTTAGCTTTAAACAAGAAACCCTTGTACAAATAGAAATTATCGAAACCTTTGTCACATGAGCACTTTGCAAAAATAGGACCAAAAGTAGGGTCGGAGGCATAGAGATCTTAAATCTCATCAAGGCCTAGAACATTGATTTCAAGCTTGGCAAGTAAAATCATCTTGCGGGAAAGAGCATCCGCGACTATATTGTCCTTGCCTTTCTTGTATTTCACGACATAGGGAAAAGACTCAATGAATTCCACCCATTTTGCATGTCTTTTGTTCAAATTGGCTTCGGTTTTCAAATATTTCAAAGATTCGTGATCGGAATGGATAACAAACTCTTTTGGCCAAAGGTAGTGTTGCCAAACTTCCAAAACACGGACTAAGGCATATAGTTCCTTGTCGTAAATTGGGTAGTTTAGGCGAGCACCATCTAGTTTCTCGCTATAGTAGGCTACGGGAAGCCCACATTGCATGAGGACACCGCCGATGCCAAGGCCACTAGCATCACATTCAAGTTCAAAAGTTTTCGAGAAATCCGGCAAAGCGAGTAAAGGAGCTTCGGTCAATCTCTTCTTGAGTTCATTGAAAGCCGATTCTTGAGCATTGCCCCAAATGAAGGGTACATTCTTTTTGGTAAGCTCATTCAAAGGGCAAGCAATTGTGCTAAAATCTTTCACAAATCGACGGTAAAACCCAAACAAGCCAAGGGTGCTACGAAGTTGAGCAAGATTAGTTGGCGGTGGCCAATTGGTGATTGCCTCAATCTTAGAGGTGTCAACTTCAATCCCTTTGGAAGAAACCACATATCCCAAAAACACAAGGTTGTCGGTGCAAAAAGTGCATTTCTTTAGGTTGGAAAAAAGCAAAGCATCACGAAGGGCCAACAAAACTTGTTTCACATGGCTGACATGTTCATGCAAGGATTTGCTATAAACAAGTATGTCATCAATGTAAACAACCACAAACTTGTCAATGAAGTTGCGCAAGACGTGATTCATAAGACGCATAAAGGTGGAAGGAGCGTTAGAAAGGCCAAAGGGCATCACAAGCCATTCATAAAGACCAAGTTTTGTTTTGAAAGCCGTTTTCCATTCATCTCCTCCATGCATACGTATTTGGTGGTAGCCACTTTTCAAATCGATCTTGGAGAAAATAGTGGCACCACTAAGCTCATCTAACATGTCGTCAAGACGGGGAATGGGATGTCGATACCTCACCGTAATATTGTTGATGGGACGACAATCCATGCACATGCGCAAAGTGTCGTCTTGCTTGGGGATGAGGATGACCGGTACGGCGCACGGACTCAAACTTTCACGCACGTGTCCCTTGGCGAGGAGGTCTTGAATTTGCCGCTCAATTTCCTTTGTCTCCTCAGGGTTGGTGCGGTATGACGCTCTATTGGGAAGAGGGGCACCAGGGAATGAGGTCAATGCGATGCTCAATCCCACGTAGAGGAGGAAGTCCGGGAGGAAGCTCATCCGGAAAGACGTCACCAAATCCCTGCAAAAGAGACATCACTGAAGGAGGAACATGGGTTAGGTTGTTAGTGTCTTTCCCGTCTCCTTTGCATAAGAGCACAAATTGGAGAATGGATGGGTTTGCTCTCACTTCCCTTATCTCACTTTTGGTGGCTAACAAAACTACTCCATGGGTAACCCTCTTCATTTTTCCACTCATATGGGGCTTGTGGCTCTCGCTCGCGTGAAGGTGGTTCTCTCTCTCACCACTCATCTCACTAGAAATTTGTGCTTGTTGAGTCCTCGCGACGGTCTTGGCGTTGTCGGCAATAACTTGACTTGGTGTCATGGGGCGAAGGACGAAGGTCTTGTTGTTCCACTTGAAGCTATATTTATTTGTACGTCCATCATGCATGGCGCCCTTGTCGAATTGCCATGGTCGTCCAAGAAGGAGGTGGCACACCGTCATGGGAGCGACGTCACACTCAACCGTATCCTCATAGGGGCCAATCTTGAAAGAGACCTTGACTTGTTGATGAATCTTGACACTCCCGGCGTTGCTTAGCCATTGTACATGATATGGATGGGGATGCTTGGTGCCATGCAAGTTTAGTTTGTCGCACATTTCTTCGCTTGCTAGGTTGTGGCAACTCCCACCATCGATGATGACCTTGATGGACTTTCCCATAATGCCGGCTCTTGTTTGGAACAAATTGCATCTTTGGTCTTCATCTTCATGCATGTTGGTGGTCAAGACCCTTGTGACCACAAGTGATGGAAGGGTGTCGCCGTCGCAATATTGGGTATCTTGTTCTTCATCCTCATGGTGTAGTGTAGCTACTTGAACCATTGCTTCATATTCATCCTCACTCACGGAGTCCCATCCGCCATTATCATTGGCTATCATGACTCTCTTGTTGATGCACTCAAATGACTTGTGTCCTTGGCCACCACACTTGAAGCATGTGATGTCACTTGACTTGCTCGTGGAAGCTTGAGATGATTGCATGGACGGTGCCGGTTTCTTGAAGATAGAAGTCGAAGGTCGACTAGAAGCGCTTGAAGGTCTTGCGGTAGATCTTGCGTTAGCTTGTGGAGCTTGTGTAGGTGACGGTTGATTGGGTATTGTAGGCTTGCCGGCGAAGTAGGACTTGGTCTTTTGATACTTGATGTCATCCTCTACTTGGGCCGGCCCATCTAACGTGCGGCGCGGAAGCTACGGGCCGCAGAATGCGGAAAATAGGAATTCGCGGCGATTGGCCCATTCGGTGGGGGTAGAGCAAACTACAAATAGGCCCATCAGCGCCAGCCCAAGAAGAGAACAAACCGGGCTTGCTTTAAAAATAACAAGCGCACATATGAATCACCAATTATGTGCTAGCGTAGTGGTTGCAAGCTGCCAGGGCGAGCTGCGAGGTCGCGGGTTCGATTCCCATCTCGCGCGAGTTATTTTTACACCGGTATATGGGCACCTCGTGAGTGGTGGAGCCCGCCTGTTGGTTGTGTGGTGGAGGCCCAGGCGCGGGGGCCGCCTGTCAGGTCGGCTGGGGGGCCAGGGGCGTGGGGCCCTCCTGTCAGGTCGGCGGGGGGCCAGGGGCGTGGGGCCCTCCTGTCAGGTCGGTTGGGGGGGCCAGGGGCGTGGGGCCCTCCTGTCAGGTCGGTTGGGGGGCCAGGAGCGGGACCCGCCTGTCAGTTCTGTGGTGGAGGCCCAGGCGTGGGGGCCGCCTGTTAGGTCGGCTGGGAGGCACAGGGGCGGGGCCCTCCTGTCAGGTCGGTTGGGGGGCCAGGGGCGTGGGGCCCTCCTGTCAGGTCGGTTGGGGGCTAGGAGTGGGACCTGCCTGTCAGGTTGGTGGGTGGGTAGAATGTTTGACAGGTCAGACTAGAGTGGCTGCTTCTACGTGGCAAAATTCGACACTTTATAGAGACATGTAAGCGAAAATTGACACGTCAAAATGACATGTAAGCGAAAATGATGACATGGCATCAGTCTCATATCATTGTATTGAGCCAGAGACCTAACGACGTTCTGGATTCGTCGCAATAGACTAAAAAAACGTCGTTATCGACCTCGTTTAGCTTATGACGTTTCTCCTTTAGTAGACAATGATGTTTTTGACCCAGAACGTCACAATTTTTAAGGGTTTTGGCCTCCCAAAGTGGCTAACGACGATCAAGGTCAAAAACGTCATAGATCTATGACGTTTTCATCCAAAGTCACTATCAAAACGTCACCAGTCAACACATTTCTTGTAGTGAATTGGCGCTCTGCCTTGGTGGCTTGGTGTACTAGCTCCACGAGGGAAGTGTAAGGTTGGAACTCGACGATCCTCTTGATGGGGTAGTTGAGGCTGTTCATGAAGCGCACCATTGTTTGCTCTTCGGATTCTTCTACACTTGCACGCATCATGGATGTTTCCATTTCTTTGAAGCACTCATCGACGGACTTGGTGCCTTGCTTGAGTTCTTGTAGCTTCTTGAAGAGTTCGCGTGTATAGTGCATTGGTACAAAGCGTGCTCGCATTTCTCGCTTCATGTCTTCCCAAGAATCAATAGGCGCCTCATCGTTCTCCTCACGAATTATTTGTACTTGTTCCCACCAAAGGAGCGCGTAGTCCTCGAACTCAAGTGATGCCATCGCTATCATCTTGCCTTCGGGGTAATTGTGGAGGTGGAAGATCTTGTCCACCTTGAGAGCCCAAGAGAGGTACGCTTCTAGGTCATTTGTGCCGGAGAACTTGGGCATGTTGAATTTTAGCTTCCCGAACCTCTCTTCCGCATTGAAGTATGGGCGGTGATGTTGCGCATTTTCAGGACTAAGTGACGCTGAGCGCGGTTTTGGTGGATGTGAGCTTCCCGTCTTTGGCTCTCCAAGTCCTCATCATGATGACGTCTTTGGCACTCAAGTTCCGCTTGATCCAAATCGTGGTTTGAGTTGGCGTGCTCGACATGTTGGTGCAGGTTTCCTTGCGCATGAAGATCTTGGCGTTCCTCCACATGGCGCTCTTGACGTCCATTTTGGTTGTGCGCCGGATGGTGTCGCCTATCACGGGGCCGCGGTGGAGACCTTGCTCGATGTTGTCGTTGTTGAGAGGCGGCATCCTCGTGGTTGTTTGGAGATGGTTCTCGAGCATGACGTCCTTGTGAAGCGGCATCTTCATTGCGTCGAGGAGAGGGATCGCGAGCTTGGCGATGTGGAGGGTGGTCGAATTCCTCACGCCGTTGATGACGATCATGATGTTGTGGACGTGGTATGATATCATCATTGTGAGCGTGGCAGCTTCGATGTGAAGAACCACCACTATGACTATGGCGAGCATGAGGGTCATCCACGTTATGGTTGTGTGGGTCATGGCGGCGAGACCTTGAGCTTGAGGAAGAGCCAAACCCGCTTGCACTTGACGATGAAGAATGTCGATGTCGACGACCCATCCATGGAATTTCCATCCTAAGAGCCTCGAAGTTGTTGTCGATACGCTCCTCGAGGTTTGTTAGCTTGGCGTCCATCCGTTCCTCAAGTCGTCCCAATGCCTCACGAGTGCCTCGTTGTAATGCCAAATGTTGAGTTTGTGTGACGTAGATTGGGTCACTTCCCGCGCCTTCTCCTTGTTCCATTTCCCTAGACATGGTGACAACAAAAGAGTCTCGTATATATGGTGGTTAGTAAAGATCAAACCCGACCGTCTCTTACCTTCGAAGATAGTATTGAGCCTTGTGGTCCTTGGTGAGTGAGAAGTCATGTCGCAAGGGTAAAGCGTTTTGCAAGAAACGATCCGAGAGCAAATCAGCAACACACACACTTATCAGGAGCTTGGTAGGGAAAGTGGCAAAGCAAATGGAACAATCAACGAAAAGGATATTTTTAAATATAAAAGATAACCACAATGATCCAAAATGAAAAGAACCAACCACACAAACCGACAACGGAACAGACACGTAGAGATGAATGTGGGTGATGCGACTATAGGGGTGAGCAAAAGGACCTATCGAAGACTATGCTTGTGTCACAACACCGCTCGAAGGACAACTAGCTCTATTGCTTCGAAGGGCACCCGATTTGCACAAATGCGCAGTCACTCTTTCTCAACACTCTTGATCTTTCGGAGCTTACAAGACTAAGATTGTAGGACCTTGACTTGTTTTTTTAATGGATTTTTTGCACGAGCCGAGACTACTAGACGATGGTAAGGTTCACTACAAGACATGCACTCACTTAGTGTCGCACTTGTACAATGCCCGCAATTGACGGGAGCTAGCTCCTATGGGATTAGATCTCGAAGAGGATGGGGTTTTGTCGCAAGTTATACCTTCCAAAGTCGACGACGAACTTGAGCTTGCGGATGAGGTGGTGTAGGAGACTCCGATGCGATTGCGTAGTAGATGTTGCAAGCTTCGCGTGGTGTCGAAAACCAACGCAATCGGAGAAACCACGAAGGAAAAATGCCCAACGGAACAAATGGAAAATGGAGGAAAAAATTGCAGAGGGGCCGGCCCCGGCTGCTTCAGCAGGGGGTCCGGCCTGGGGGCCGGCCTAGGCCGGGCTGGAGGCTGGCCTGTCTGGACGAACTCAAAAATGAGCAAATCCGCAAATCCTCCAAATCCTTCAATTTCTGGGCAAAATTGGCTAAAAGTGACGCAATAGAAAGGTGGATGGGGTCCTTAGGTGATAGATCCGTGGATCAAAACTACCAAAAACGCACCCAAAGGATAGATCGGTCCAAAATTGCGTGAGGCTATTTTTGGTGTTGATTTTCGAAATTGGGCAAGAAGAAGAAAAAATTTGGTGGAAAAAGTGGCAAATCAACGGTCTAATTCGTGGCAACCAAAGCTCTGATACCATATGGTGTAGCTTGTGGCCCGATCTTCACGGATAGACGGGTGGCAAGCGGTGAACGCGAAGAACCAAAAGGGGAAAACACAGAGATAAACGGGAGACCGACTCGGATCGCAACCGCAAGAAGGACTTACCCTTGGAGTTCCTTTTCCCTCACCGGTAGGATCAACCGGACCAATAGAATCCCGAAGAGAGACCGCGAGGTAGAATCTTCGGGAGAGATTGGTGAGCGAACGGTAGAATCACAAGCACGAGAGACCCGAAGGTAGAATCATACTTATGATAGACCGTACAAAAAGAGGGGCCTTGTACATCACCTAGACAAGTCTAGTGTGGCCATGAATTCCACAAAGGGAAGGTAGGAGCAAAGCTCAAAGTTCTATTCTTAGTCTAACCCTAGATCTGAGGGAGGTAGGGGTATTTATAGTCTATTACAAAACGGGGCAGAAACGCGGGGAACCGGCCTGGGGGCCGGCCTAGGCCGGCTGGGAGGCCGGTGGGCTCAGGAGGGTGGCCGGCCTAGAGGCCGGCTGGCTCTGAGGAGGGACCGGCCTGGGGGCCGGCCTAGGCCGGCCGGCAGGCTCAGGTGGGAGGCCGGCCTGGGGACCGGCCTAGGCCGGCCGGGAGGCCGGCGGGGAGGCCGGCTCGGAGGCCGGCAGCGTCGGGGTGGAGTCCGGCCTGGTGGCCAGCCTGGGCCGGCTGGGAGGCCGGTGGCCTCGGGTTGGAGCCCGGCCTTGGGGCCGTCCTAGGCCGGCTGGGAGGCCGGCCTCCCTGTCTTCGCCTCCTTCCTCCTCTTCTTGTCCATCTTCTTGGATCTCCTCTTGTTCATCTTCTCCATCATCTTGGACCTTCTGTTGGTCATCTTCTCGATTCCATTGTGGGTCATCAACAGGGCGGATCCTGAGTATGCACAAGGTACCAGCATGAAGTAGCAAACCATTCAAAGGGGTGTCGAGATCACACATCGAGAGGAGCGAGGTCACCTTTTCATGGAGTGCTTTGACTCTTGACCTTGTCATTGGGCCATTTGTCTTGTTTGCCATGGTGTTGTCCACATGTGGGGCTACATCACTAGTTTCTCGCTCCCAAGTGGCATCTTCTTCGGAATGGTTAGACCATTGAATTTTGAGGAACTTGATGGTCTTGTTGCGGGTCTTCCTTTCCGCTTCATCCAAGATGCGGACAGGATGCTCACGGTAAGTCAAATCCTCCTGGATGTCCAACACTTCATGATCCACCCCACGAACAGGATCCTTGAAGCAACGACGGAGTTTGGAGACATGGAACATATCATGTACATCCGGAAAGTTGGAGGGTAGCTCGAGTTGGTAGGAGATATCTCATTGCTTGGCTAGGACGGTGAAAGGACCAACATAGCGAGGTGCCAATTTGCCCTTGATCCCGAAGCGACGAACGCCTCGAAGGGGAGAGACTCGAAGATAGGCTTTATCACCAATTTCATAGTGAACCTCTTGGTGGTATTTATCATAGTAGCTCTTTTGCCTTGACTGAGCAGCCTTGAGATTATCCCGAATGATACGGACTTTCTCCTCGGCTTCATTGATCACATCCGGACCGAAGAGTGGCCTCTCTCCGGTTTCAGACCAATTTAGAAGAGTGCGGCATTTTCTCCCATAGAGAACCTCGAAGGGAGCCATTTGCAAACTGGCTTGGTAGCTGTTGTTGTAGGAGAACTCGGCGAGGGGGAGATATTTTTCCCAACCCTTACCGAAGGAGATGACACATGCCTGAAGCATGTCCTCAAGAACTTGGTTCACCCTTTCAGTTTGACCGTCAGTTTGAGGATGATAGGCTGTGCTGAAATTGAGACGGGTTCTGAGAGCCTTTTGGAAGCTTTGCCAGAATTTGGACACAAACAGACTACCACGGTCTGAGATGATCCGCAAAGGAACCCCGTGCAAAGGAACAATCCGGGCCATATACAAATCAGCAAGTTGGCTTGCTCGAATGTCGTCACGGACCGGAAGGAAGTGAGCGACCTTGGACAAACGGTCGATGATGACCCAGATGGCATTATTTCCTTTTTGTGATTTTGGGAAGCCCGTAATGAAATCCATGCCCACTTCATCCCATTTCCACTCAGGAATGGCTATGGGGCGAAGGGTACCAGCTAGCCTTTGATGTTCAGCCTTCACTCGGCAACAGACGTCGCATTCAGCAACATATTTGGCAATTTCCCGCTTCATGCGAGTCCACCAGAATTTGGGGCGGAGGTCTTGGTACATTTTGGTGCTACCGGGGTGGATGGATATGAGAGATTCATGTGCTTCTTGGGGTATCAACCCCTTTGTATTTCTCGTCTTGGGCACCACAAGACGGTTCCCAAAATAGACAACACCGGAGTCATCGACGGAGAAACACTTGGCCTTCCCACTTGCAATATTCTTTTTGATCTTGCGGATACCAGCGTCATGTTGCTGGGAGGCCTTGATTTCATCCTCAAGAGTGGATTTGATCTCCAAGTTAGCTAGATATCCGGAGGGAACAATCTCCAGATTCAACTGAGCAAATTCCTCGTGGAGAGCAGGTTGAGCCTTTTCAACCATCAGAGTATTGCAATAGGCCTTGCGACTCAGAGCATCGGCCACGACGTTGGCCTTGCCGGGCTGATAGTCTTTGATTAATTCCAACCAGCTTCTCTGTCTCAGATTCAGATCCGGCTGGGTGAAGAGATACTTCAGACTTGGATGATCCGAAAAGATTTCGCAACGGTTGCCCAACAGGTAGGGCCTCCATTGCTTCAGAGCATGAACCACGGCAGCAAGCTCTAGATCATGAGTTGGATAATTTTGCTCATGCGGCTTGAGTTGTCGAGAAGCATAGGCTACCACATGGCCTTCTTGCATCAAAACACAGCCCAAGGATTGGAGTGATGCATCACAATAGATGACAAAGTATTTGTCGGTGTCGGGAAGGACAAGCACCGGTGTGGTAGTGAGCTTGACCTTGAGAGTTTGGAAACTCTCTTCAGCTTTGTCTGACCACACAAACTGTTTGTTCTTCTTGAGGAGGTTAGTCAATGCTTTGGCTATTTTGAAAAGCTCTCGATGAATCGGCGGTAATACCTCGCCAACCCAAGGAATCTTCGGATATCTTTGACGGACTTGGGAGTTGGCCAATCCAGGATTGCCTGAATCTTGTCAGGTATCACCGCTACTCCAGCAGCTGACACCACATGACCTAGGAAAATGAGCTCCTTCAGCCAAAACTCACACTTGGAGAACTTGGCATAGAGGCGGTGATCTCGAAGCTTAGTCAGGACTAGTCGAAGATGCTCCGCATGCTCTTCTTCGGTTTTGGAGTATACAAGGATGTCATCAATGTAAATTATGATGAACATGTCGAGGTACTCATGGAAATGGAATTCATCAGCCTCATGAATGTGGCCAGAGCATTTGTGAGGCCGAAGGACATGACGGTGTACTCATATAACCCATAACGGGTAGTGAAAGCCGTCTTCGGAATATCCTCCTTTCTGATTTTGATCTGATGGTAGCCTGACCTCAGATCCATCTTGGAGAATACCGTTGCACTAGCCAGTTGATCGAATAGGTCAGTTATTCGAGGAATGGGATACTTGTTCTTGATGGTCACCGCATTCAGAGGGCGGTAATCAACAACCAGCCAAGTTACATTTGTATCCCTCTTTTTGACGAAGATGACCGGGCAGCCCCAAGGTGAGCTACTCGGCTGGATGAATTCTTTTTCCAGCAACTCATCAAGTTGCTTCTTCAATTCAGTTAGCTCTTCCGCTGGCATGTAGTAGGGCCTTTTGGAAATTGGGGCAGTTCCCGGAACCAAGTCGATGACAAACTCCACGCTTCGATCAGGTGGCACGCCATGCAATTCCTCCGGGAAGACATCTGGGAAATCACACACCACCGCTACTTCATGCATTTCAGGTGGGGTGGTACCTTCCAGGAAGCACAGACTGATCTCCGACGAGAGAGGAGTGGCAGCGGACGGAGTTGCGGACGAAGGTGACCAATAGCTCACCAGCCCGACGGTTGGGTGGATCATGGTGACAGACTTGGCCGCATAGTCCAGGTTGGCCTGATATTTGACGAGCCAATCCATACCCAGAATTACATCTAGCCCATCTGACTTCAGTGCTATCAGCTGGAACGGAAAGGACCAATAGCCTATGGTAATCTGGACTTCCGGAGCAATCCATTTAGTGTGCCAACTAGAACCTGGTGTTTTGACCACTAGCGGGGAGTCCATATTCACAAATGGTATTTGATGGTTGTGTGCAAACTCTATGGATATGAATGAATGCGATGCTCCAGAATCAAACAAAACTGAAGCTGGGTAATCATTTATTCGAAGCGTACCCATGAGAACTCCGGGGTCCTCTTCGATTCCTTCAGCCGAGACGTGGTTCAGGTGGCCACGGCTGACGGTCATGGCCTTGGCGGCTGGTGTAGAGGGAGCCGGTGCAGGTGCTGCGGTAGCCGGTGCCTTCTGGGGACACTCTCTGGAGTAGTGCCCCGGCTGGCCACAGCTGAAGCAAGTGGGCCTCAGCAGTGGTGGAGGCAGCTGAGGGCGGAAGCCACTTCCAGCCGCACCCAAGGTCGAAGTAGCTGGGCGAGGCAGAGGTGGCCTAAACCCTGAAGGCCTTGGTGCGAAGGGAGCACGAGGCACCGCACTGAAGGGCACAAATACCCGGCGCTTCTTGCCCTCAGAGGAGGAGCTCTGGTTGTCAGTGGGAGCTGGCCTCTTGGAAGCCTCCAGCTCCTTCCTACCCTGCTCCATAGTAAGAGCCTGGTTGTAGAGCTCCTGATAGGACTGGAAATTGAAAGGCAGGAGCTCGTAGCGGAGCCGAGGTGCGAGCCCCTTGCGGAAGAGGTACTGCTTGTCCTCATCGTTTGTCACGTCCCGAGGGGCGTAACGGGAGAGGTGGTTGAATTCACGCCCATAGGATTGGACGTCCATGCGTCCCTGGGTCAAGTCTAGGAACTCCCTCCTCTTGAGGTCCATGATGGGCTTGGGGATGTACGCCGCATGGAAGGCGGTGCGGAACTCCGCCCAAGTGAAGGCATGGCCAGCGTCAAACATTGACACGTGGCTCTCCCTTCAGGAGCCGGAGGCTCCATTCAGCAGGTAGGTGGCGAAGTTCACTTGTTCCGCCACCGGAACATGCAAGGTCGCGAACTTGCGCTCGAGGGCTCTCAGCCAATCATCCGCATCAAGCGGCTCTTTAGCTTCAGAGAATGTGGGAGGTTGGGACCGCAAGAACTTGGCGAGAGTGTTGCAGTCGTTGTTCCTCCTGGCCTCTTTTTGCACCAGCTGCTCGAGCAGACGCTCGTTTCGCAGCCGGTTCTCCTCGATGGCCATCAGAACCTCTGCCATTGAGGGTGGCGGCGGTGCATCCGGATCACCTTGGTTACCACGGCGGGCAGGAGCCATTCTGAAGATTTGGAACAATGACACAGTTAGTAACCATCTATGAATAGATAGGATAGATCATTAGGGTCCTTATAGATTTAGAGATTTAGGATAGCACAAGCACAAAACAGATTTAGTCAACCATGGGTGACATCACGTCATCGCGGCGATAGCAAACGGAAAAATAACTGACTCAAGACAAACACCGGACGGTAGAACCCAACCCTGAGAAACTAAATTTCGACACCAAGCTTAAAACAAATAGGGATAAGAGATCAGAGTAGAGCGAGTTGGATGAGGAATAAAAAGAATCCTAAGAGGGTTTTCACAACTCATTTTTAGGTTATAGATAATTTTCAACTAGACTCGACATCGACCAATAGAAAGGGTTTCCTACAGGCAGTCCAGCTCTGATACCAACTTGTAGCGCCCCGACCCCGGAATTATACAGAGAGGCTTTGTAACCCACAGGCTATGCTACACAATCGAAGGGCATGGAATTACCGCTCCCACGCAACACATCGATCATGCCATAAACACTGGCATAGGTATCAATGTA
Source organism: Puccinellia tenuiflora (assembly GCA_012064385.1). NCBI lineage: Eukaryota > Viridiplantae > Streptophyta > Magnoliopsida > Poales > Poaceae > Puccinellia > Puccinellia tenuiflora. Next base: position 559,803 of record QRDG01000706.1, read on the forward strand.
TAAAACAGAGATCAAGACTTGTGGAACAACTGGCACATCACAGACTCTACGACACAAAGATCATATAGCAACTCATATATGAGAAAGATACAAATTACACACAAAAGGGGTCACAGACCCAACAATACATCAGGCGGAAGCGAATTAGTTGTCTAGTACAACAAGATACAAATATATGGCCTAAGAGGCCTACACATAAACATCAACCCAGCCAGCTTGTTCCGACATCCCAAGCTGCCACCTGGGAACCCCAAACTACTCGTCGATGTCCAAGAAGAAACCACCGGTGTGCTCGGTGTCGTCCTCCTCTGAAACAAAATTATAAAGGCAGCAAAGAGAGACTGAGTACGACGTACTCGCAAGTTTAGTAAGGCAATATAGGCCCAATGATGACGGAGGCTCTAAAGTTGTATAGTACCTATTTTGCATAAAGCTAGATTTCATTTTAAAAAGGTATAAAAGACCCATGGCATCGTCTACACAGAATGTTTCTCGAAAGGGGTAAGAGAGTGAACTTTCATCTTTGGTTCTCATCGAACCATTTGTAACCAACACCAACTCATCTCCACCAAAGGCACCCCCTCGAATCACCCTCGAGGAAATGGACCTTTTCCACACGTTGATTATGCAACCTCTAGCTGCCAAATTAATTAAAAGGTTCAGGTTCTCTATGATCTTATCGTCTATTCCCAAGTCGTCCATAATCGCGGACACGGCTTTTCGAAAAGATTTACCCTGCAGGGGTGTACTAATTTACCCACCGGTACCATCCGACTCGCCTGAATAGCTCTCTTCTGGGGAAAGCTGGCAAGTGGGGGCGGTTAAACCTTTACCTCGCATGAGAATATCCAAGGATCATCGGTGGCGATAGGACAAGTTTATCCAGCCTATTTCAGCCCCTGCCCCCATCGCCACGCCCTACACACCACCATCCTCATCGATTCTTTTTCCACCCACACACTCACGCGCAAATGGAAATAGAAAACTAGAGGACCCTTGGATACGCCTGCACAAGTTATTTAGTTAAAGGGGATTCCATATGTCCCCAACGTTGGAGAGCATGCTAGTCTTGGTTCTAGAGGTAAAGAATTCGCACCTAGGGGCAAGAATGAGACAAAACACCATCCCCAATGACAACTCATCCAAGCCTTCTTAGCATTTTAATTAAGCACCACAAGTAACCACCATGTCCGAAACATTCCATCAACATCATAATTATGGAATTTAATCAACGGACATAACTAGCATTCGACTAAGCATGGCTAAGCATAGCTAAGCATATAAAAACAACAATTATATCTTTGTCTCAGGTCAACACATCAAACCTATGGTTCGTAGGTAGGGATACATGTATTGGGTCAGGAAAAAACATGCATTCATAGGATACTCTAGTATTGACCAAAATTGACATAGAATCGGATGCAATATTATGGTGGATAAAATAAGCTTATAAAACAGTAGGATGCTAGATGCCAAGAAGGTTAGGTTATCTCCTGCCTTGCTGTCGGGGCGTGTAGTACGGCTCGTCGGGGAAGGTAGGGTTAACCTCGACTCCGGAATCTATCGATAACCAAAATAATAACAGAAGAACAAATAAATCACATGAAGACAAGGTGCAATGCACAATCATGATGACATGTCAAATTTATGCAAGGATACCATCATTTAATTTATCTAACAAATTAAATGGAGTTCCAAATAATTAGTGCAATTATTAGGAAACAACCCCATATTTATCTTAGTGACCACATTATTTATAATTTATTACCTTACAAAATAAGTGGCTTAAGTATGCATGAACATGACATGATTAAGTAGGTTTTGTTCTTCCGATCATTTTGGTACCTCATTTGTGATTTTCCAATTATCGAGGAATAAATGGGGAATTAAATAATTATTAAAATTTAAATCTTTTAATCAATTAAGGAATAACATCATATGAAATTTGGGATCATGATTTGGTAATTGCATGGTTTGATAGCATTTGATTTACTGATCAATTTGATATAACATGTGCAAGATTTGACTTAATAGAACTTAAGTTATGAAATTCCCAAGTTATTATTGAAACTAGCCGGTACTTCCGGTAAGTGTCCCGGTAGTACCGGTTTGCCGGAACTTCCGATTGTACTTCCGGTTATAAACCCAAACATCCAGTACCGAAAAGTCCTAGCCGGAACTTCCGGTGAAGTGGCCGGTAGTACCGGTTTAGCGGTACTTCCGGTGCTACTACCGGTGCTACTTCCGGCTATAACTGAAAACCTACAGAACTAAGAATGGTTAACCAGTAGTAACGGCGGTACTTCCACCGGTACTACCGCTCAAGGTTTTGAGCACGGCCGATGCCACGACCGGCACGGCGTGGCAGTGACCACGCGCATCAGTGCAAAGCCAGAGGGGCGAGCTAAAGGCGTGCATCTTGCGCGCGGGGCTACGGGGACCTAAATGGGGCGGCGCCGCTGCATTGGGGTCGCCGGAGCGACGTGCGGAACGGCGGATGGCAGCGGCTATGGCAGCTAACTGAGGCTCCTAGATGAACTGGAAGGGAAAAGGGGAGAGGAGAGGCCCCGGAGGGCGGCGAGCTCACCAGCACCACAGCGAGCTCAACGGCGAGGCGCGGGGAGGTCAGGGGCGACGGGGAGGTGCTCGGTGTGCGGCGGACGGAGGCGGAGACGAACGAGCAGCGTCGGCGACTGAGGGCTTCCCTCGATTCCGCGGACGAGGAAGAAGAGGGCGTCGTGGCGGAGCTTTTCCACCGCTTCGATTCGGACGGGGAGGCTCCTCGCGGCGGCGATTCATTGGCTGGCGGCGACGGCAGCGTCAGTCGGGGGAGCTAGGGTTGGGGTTAGGTTTCGATCCGGAAACTGGGGAATTGGTTAGGGGAGAGAGAGGGAGTAGGTGAGGGTCGTGCGGGTCTACCTTGCCACGGTGAGAGGCACGGCAGCGCGGAGGGGAGCAGGTGAGCGGCATGGCGACAGTGCCTGCACTGTCGCCACAGGGAAGACGACCGTCGGTACTACCGGTTGGTTGACCGGTAGTTCCGTTCAGGGGTTTCAAAAACAGAAACTTGATATTTTATTTGGGCATCTAAACCAGTCCAAAATTTACAGAAAATTTCAGGGATGCTCACAATAAGATAAGGAACCTCCCCATATTTTTCTTTTGGATTTTTGAACAACTTATCATAGTTCCAAAAATAGGAGTTGGTTTGAACCACAATTGAAGTTTTGAACAATGGAACAGTTGGAGGCCAAACCATTTGGTTCTTAGTTGGGGTTTTGAACTTAGGGAAACATCTTGGACAATATTTTCACTTGCCAAGCTATTGGTTGACCCATTTATTTCATTTCATGGTGTGAAGGTTTGGGGAAGGTTTGACTTCCCTTTTTCATTGCTTGCATATGTTGGTTGTTAGAAATAGCAAATTTCGTATGCATGCCATGATGCAAACAAGAATGCAAAAGGTGGAAAAATTATTCATATTTTCAGGTTCCAAACTGGGGCTGTTACAGAGACGTAACCCGCCGGAAGACGCCTCCACTTAACCTGACCGTGGTGCCGGGCCAGGCAGGGGCCCACCTGTCGACGTGTCCGGGATGCCACGCTGGCGCCAGCTGGAGTCGTCCTCACCCCCGCATCGACCACGCGCGGGACGAGGCCCGATGCGAGCGTGCGTGGGCAGGGCCGGCCGCCGCCGATGCACGCCGCCGGCCGCCGGGGAACGGGGAGGGCCGTGGCGCCGCGCCGCCTCCGAAGAAGACGGCCACGGGCACGGGGGAGGCCGCAGCACCACACCTCGGTGCTCGGGAGCCGGGAGCTCGCCGCCGGTGGTGGAGACGATTCTGAGGCCACGGGGCACCATTACGTAAACCGCTTTGTCTGGGAGGTAGAGGAGACTAAGGGGAACTACTCCACCGGTTTAATCAGTGGATGGCTCTGTATGGAGCTCACCGTGGTCCGTGAACCGACGGCGACATCCTCGGCCGAAACAGAGCAGAGCTCCGCCATCCCACGACTAAACGAAGCAGAGGGGCTCCAGGAGGGGGAGAATGAGGGTGCTGCTCGCGCGAGAGGGCTCGGGGCTCTTTTTATAGGGCTCGAGGGGGACAGCGGCCATGATGGCTCAACGGGGAAGGCAGGGTGAGGTGTCCCGGAGCTGTAGCGGAGCAACGGGAATCGCGGCTGTCGGTGTAGCAGGGGTGCGTGCTGGACGACGAGAAATCCGCGGCTGCGGATAGGCTCGGACGGCGTCGCTGTTCCGTGGCGTGTCGGCTAGCGTCCGGCAGCGCTCGAGAGAGGGGTGAGGGGATAGGATCGAGTCTGTTCGAGCCAGGGGAGTAGGAGATGATCCGGCTACAGCTAGGGTGCGGTTGGAACGCGAGGGAACAGGGGAGGCCAGGTGCACAGGAACGCACAGGACGCCGACATGCGCGCTCTAGCATCCAGAGTGCGCCACGAGCGACATCGTCGTGTTCCCATCGACTCGGAGCACCAAACGGGCAACGGTTTCCTCCACTGGGTTTGTAAAGGCGAGGGCAACACAACCAAACAAGAAACATTCAAAGGCTCCAACCTTTTCTGTTTAGAATTTCAGAAAACCGAAGGTACACCAGGTGCTCGATGAAATGACCAAGGCCTTGCACTTCTCAGAAAAATCCCCAAAATTCACAGTAGGATAGGATAGGTTTATATAGTATATCTGTGCAGTTTGAGCTCAATTGGGTACCTGGAGGTTGGTCAAATAATTTGGTGTCCACAAATGCCCTAATGGCATGGGTATGCTAGGTGCACTCAATCAAATGATCTTAGCATGATCTTCTGTATATGTTGTTGTATATGGGAGATTTTCTATTTGGAAAAGTACCAATGCCATATGATATTTTTAGCTAGGGGTTGCTTTGGAAATTGCTATTAGGCATGAAAAGGGCATTACAAAGGAAGTACCTCAAATATTGCTCAAATGAGGATGGGCCAATGGAGTAAAATGTTCAGGAGGTGGATTTATGCATCTCCCCAAAATTGTAGAATTTCTGGATGAGTGGAAGGTGTCTAGATAATTTCTGGATTGAAAATGACATAATAGAGAATATGGTTTAACTTTGGAATATTGCATGGGACTGTGAAATATTTTTCCATGGGAGTGATGTATATGTAAGAGGGAACAATCTGGTAGCTTGGTGGAATTTATTTCAAGCTACAATTTTGGTGCCCCCTTATGGTTTTTTCTCAGAATTATGATGAAGCCCTTGTGTGCCAATTTCTTGCCACGGTTCACTTTGCAAATGAGACCGAGCGTCATATCACTTGGATGACCAAGACCAAGAAGCTGACTATGACATGGGATAAAGTTGGGGGGCTGCTTGGGTTTGAGGAGCATGGACCTTCTTGCGCTCTCCCCCCTAATTTTGATGATGAGTGGATTCGCATTCATTACACCGTGAAGTCGAAGCCCAAGGATGCTCTTGAGCCTCTCTACTTTTGGAAGACATATATCTGCAGTGCTTCTAAAGGCCTTCGCTCCACATATGACATCTTGCACTATATCTTTCGTGAGACTATCAATCCCAAGGTGGGCAATTCGGATGAGATTATGGGCTATCTTAAGGATCTTTTGATTGCCGTGCATGAGAATAGGGGCAAGGGCAAGAAGCTTGATGTTATGGAATACATTTGGCATGAGATGTGGGCTGTCATTGTGCGCAAACGGAATGCTTGCTATGGTCCTATCATCATGAGGATTATCTTGGCTGCATGGGAAGACAAGTTTCCCGAGGTTGAACTAAGTGACCCTGACAATTGAGTTCTTCACAAGGACAAGCGGCTTAGGATCAAGGATCACACCGAGCCTTCGGCTCCCCCAACGCAAGGCCGTCGTGGAAAGGTGAAGGGTAAGGTTGTTGTTGATGAAGATGAAGGTGGTCCCTCCCGCCCACCCTCAAAGGGTTCTTTTGCTTGGATGGCTCGTTCTCTCAAGAAAGTGTTTACGCTCAACAAATCCATAGAGCGTCATCAATGGGAAGCCCACTATGCGAATGAACTCAAGCGCCGCAAGGAAGCACAGGTTGCTATTCAGCATCGTCGTGATGCGGGAGAGACTATGGTTGATGTGGAGGAGCCTAGCATCACTACTTATGGTCGTTGGCAAGCTAGATTCCGCAGGCCGAGCCCTTCAGTGGTCCTGAAGACGAAGAACCGGAGATTTCCTCTTGCCGCCGTGCTCGCTCTCCAACAATGATGATCTCTCCGACGTTTGAGCTGGGACGTTTAGTATCGGTCTCTCTCCTTTTTGGTGTCTTGATGCCAAAGGGGGAGAGATATCTATTAGGTTGTCCGGGGTGTTTGCCATGGGAGTCACAAGCTTTTCGCTCTTATCATTTGCATCTTTAAGCTTGTGAAACTTCTTATTGTCATGTTTGTGAACCTCTTTTATATGCATAGTGTGAGACATATGAACCCTATGTTTATTTGTTTAAGTACTCTTGTATCGTTTATACATGCAAGTTATGTCTCGCTATATTCCTTGTTGCATCATACGTATGTTGCAGGGGGAGTGTCTCCCTGTAGCGTTGTGCGTGTGGTATTCAATTGTCTATGTCAAATCATGCACACGTTGAGGGGGAGCTTCTCCCTAGTGTTTACCTTGCTAAATTATTATGTTGTCATCAACACCAAGAAGGGGGAGATTGAAAGTGCATCTAGTCCCCTAATATGTTTTGGTATTAATGACAGCATAATAATTTAAATCTAATATTGCTTTGTGAGTTCGTGTAGTTTTCACACAGGAAGAAGTTCCAGTTGGCGGCAGTGCCGCCATGCCTGGGGCTGGCAGTGCCGCCAGCACTACCGCCCGGGAGGCGCTCTGTGAGCCCTCAGCGGTAGTACCGCCGCCTCCAATGGTAGTACCGCAGCTGGGACTTATGAGCCCTCCCCTAGGCCGCCAGCACTACCGCCCAGGAGGCTCTCTGTGAGCCATCAGCAGCAGTCGCCCCCGGCGGCAGTACCGCTACTGGGGCTTATGAGCACTCCCCTGGGGCTGGCAGTGTCGTCCGCACTGCCGCCAGCAGTGCCGCTAGGAGGGCCGTCTGTTTGCCCGCAGCGGTAGTACCGCCGCCTTCGGCGGCAGTACCGTTGCTGCGGGATGGACCCTCTCTTGGCAGAAGGAGCCGTTTGAAGACTGAAGCGTGCGGCGGCACTACCGCCAGGAGCGGCGGTAGTACCGCTGCAGTGGAGCAGCAGGATGCCAACGGATCCTTGGAGGAGAGGAGTATAAAAGGAGGGCTTCTCCCTCCTTTGCTTTTAAGGCTCTAGCTCAAGTTTACTCTCTCTCCTCCATTAATGAGCCCAAGCTAAAATTGCCTAGATCTCCCACTCCCTTGCCCCAACTTCGTTGATCTTTTGAGGAGTGAAGTAAGAGACCTAGATCTAGCCTTCCACCAAAGGAATTTCGAACCCCCCACTATTTCTAGTGGATCTTGGATCTTGTAGACTCTTAGGTTTCTTGGGAACTCTAGGAGCAAGTGCGGGTTTCGAAGCTTTATAGTTTGTGAAGAAGCTCCGGGACATTGTTGGAAGTCTCCAACTCATTGTGGAGAGCCCCAACCTTCGTGTAAAGGTTTGGTCAACGCCTTCAAGTCGACCTCATAGTAGAAAGAGCTATTCCCTCACGGGAGTATCACCCGGAGAATAGGATGAGCACGGATGGGCTTGTAGGAGGGCCATTGAGCCTTCACACCTCTCCAACGTAGACTTACTTCCCTTGGGAAGGAACTACGGGAATCATTTCCTCGTGTCAACTTGCGGTGACTTCTTTCCTTTACTTTCCATTGCGCTTTACTCGTTCCTTGTATCTTATCACCTAGAGTTGTTCATCTAGTTGCACATCTAAATAACTTGTTTTTACTTTGTTAAAACCCTAATTAAAAGAAAAAGAATTAAAATTAGTAGTAGCCTATTCACACACACACACACACCCCCCCCCCCCCCCCCCCCCAGTCAACCATACATTCTTTCACATGCTGACATAGAAGACGTGGACCTGTTGGGTCTTGAGCCATGTTTATTGTGTAGAAGCATATGATTATTGTTCTATGTTGGAACGCACGGACATGTTTGCTAGTTGACAACAAAAATCATTATGGCCATTTACTTTCCACATGCGATTGTGCCGCATGTACCTGTTTCGATTATGCTCTCGCTTGAACAATTATGTACCGCAGGCTAGTAGCAGGTACAAATTTTATTAGGACAACCTCGTTGCAGTGTCTTAAGAAAAGTATGCCACCACTATATCATTTTTCCCGTTTTGTACCCTATATTAAGTTATTGTTATGACGATATTACAAATATGGCGATGGCTCACCACCTACTGGGGAGAAGAATACACCCTGACCCAAAACATAACATGCCTATTCCATTTCCCCTTCTAAGTAAACAGATTTACAATTATACACGATCTTACAAATGATACGTTGAGAAAAATGTGGTGAAGACTGTCATATCTGCCCAGCTTGGGAAGAGGCTCTTCAGTTCCTTCGTACTATCAACAAGAAACTGGTCTAGTACAGCTACATCGATTCTCAATAGTTCAGAAGAGTTGGCCTGCAATTATTTCAGAAAGATGCTTAGCACTTCAAGTAAATGGGTTTTAATCTGTACTTATCGATGGTGCCACGAGAGAAACAATTATCTGTTCGTTTTGCTATGTCATGATTATCGGGAAAGGTTGTTTCACGATACTGGTGTCCATTCAATGAGATCAAGAGTGCACCTAATTACTACCACAGGTCACTTGGACAGGTTAAGTAAAATGGAGGGTTAGTCGATAGGTAAGTGAAGTGGAGGAAGAACCTCCTAATAGCTCACTTAACAAGGACATATCTAAGTATTTAAATTACCCATTATGCTAGAATTTACAGCACATGGAATTCAAGTACCGAACAAGGAGACCCTGTTAAAAGTAATTGGCATGGGTTTTGTGACGAGACATATTTTACCTCCAACCAGAAAGACCAATTCTCATTACTTTGTCCAGTAAGTCGACAGATATATGATGGTGGTCCACCACTTACAGTTTGAGGAGCTGATGAGGGTAAACAAAAATAAAGTATTAGCCTCTTGATAGCTAAAGAAGATAAAAGGAACAGAATGGGAGAATGTAATTATAAGCACCTGGGAGTGTGTTATCGGCAAAAGACCAATTTGATAATGGTCCAGTAATATTGAGCGAAGTAGTCCAAATCTCCGATAATGAACTGAAACACATACAACAGATAAAAATGGAAAAGTAACGCACCAACATAGTTTAAATCTTGCTTTCTAGTTTTACATTTTGAACCTATATATATGGTACGGAGTAGTAAAATTAATACCCAAGTGAGAGCTCTAGATGCACCCTTCTATTCCAACTGTTACTAAATGTCTTCTGAACAACTAGCCTGGGAAAATGCTGGTAGTGCTTTCTAATCTCTTCAGTCTGTGCAGGAAATTTCAAACTCCCAGAAAACAAGAAAGGGACAGGATATAATGCCTGCAAAATGTGACAAATGCAAGCAAATAAACAAAAGATGGCAGAAATCTTCGATGTATATAACTGTAGGAACAATAATCAGTCCCCTACTCTTCAAATGTCATTCTATTTGTGACGAGTAATCATCCTGCACTGTTTATCATGATTTCTCTACCTAGGGATCTCTAAATGCAGGTCAAGATATGACCTACAACAAACGGCACACAACACCTTTCCTAACCTACTTTCAGATTTATGTGGTAACTAGATTACTGTAATCAATGATACTTGCAAGTATTTGCCTGAATGTTACATTATCTATGTTTTTTAGCGAAATTTACTTACCACCCACGAGCTTCTGTCAGACCAATATTTTTCTTTCAAAGATAACTCAGAGTTATCTTTTAACCATTTTGCTGCCTCAGGTGCGTTGTTGAAAACGAACTCCAACGAATTAGCATCAACCACAGAGAAACCATAGTTCGACTCCACAATGTTATTAGAATCTGAAAATGTAATTGAATGTGCATTTCATGAAGGAATACTATCATAACTCCTAAGTTCAACGTATCTTGGACAGGTCACAGATATCCATAAGCTAAGGTAATTCTTCTTGTGTCCATGTTAAAGCATCAGAATGCAGATGTAAAAGAATTTGGAGACTCTTGCTACGATCAAATAAAGTATCAAAACAGAAAAACAAAGGGGGTTGGTAACGGATATCATAAACAGGAACCTACATAGAGTTCGTGACAACAAAATTTCAGGGAAGATTGAAAAGACAGTTCAGCTATTCCATCACTAGATTTATTCAAAAGTAACTCGATTGCATTTCCTGATTGAGATTGAGAGCGTGTTTTCAGTCAGAAGTGTAGCAGCTTCAGTTGAATTTAGTTTTGGAAGACCAAAGTATATCCAAACATTGCTTAGTACCTCAAAATACAGAGATGCCTCCGGAAAAGAAAAGAAATAAACGTTCCTTTTCCAGTGAATCAACTAGCACTATACAAATTGCTGATGATTATTTTTCTGATAATTAATCCCAGCAGCCCACAACGAAACGAACCTGTAACAAAGGTGTGTTGAAGCACAACTCTTTTTGGTGCTCCAGTACTGTAAGGAAATAGTTGGGATGAAATAGCCATAGCAACCACTGTAATTTGCAAAAAGCCCTGGATAATGGATGTTTTGGCTAACCAACAGCTAGCAATAGGTACTAATGGGCCAAAACACCAACCCACCACTAATCCAACCATCGCTCCAACAATAATATCAGGCACGAAATATCCTGCAGAAGACCAAACACTGACTAAATATCCCAAATAATACTAATTGATCTCCCATGGTTAGAATTAACAACCATGCAGCATAGCAAAAATAACAATAATTTTTCAAGCTTTTGAGATAAAGTTTCCCTTGTACTCCCTCCATTCCAAATTATAAGATGTTCTATTTTTTTATGAATCGCATGTGTATAGACGTGTTTCAGTGTGTCTGTTCACTCATTTCAATCCATATATAGTCCACACTGAAATACCCAAAACATCTTATAATTGGGAACGGAAGTGTTAGAACAGGGTTGTTAGCTGTGTGTAGTATAGGGGCTTTCTTTGCTTATTTCCCTTATGTACATGTTCTGGCCTGTTGGCCCCAATGGAATATACAGACTCATTTCATAACATAGTATCAGAGCGGGGCTAGGTTTCCCCGCCGCCGCCGCCGCCGGTCGCCGCCGCCGCCGCTGCACCCTCCCTCCATCGAGTCTGTCCCCTCTTCCTTAGGCTGCTTCTTGTGCTGCTAGGCCGCCACCGCCGTTCCAGGCCCTCCTTCCCGGCCGCCGCCGTCCTTTCCGGTCGCCTCTGCTGCTTGCTGTCTTCAAACCCCTGCTGAAATGGCGCCCTCTACCACCACCGGTGCTGTACCAGTCCCCAGATGTCCTGTTATCTTCAATGGACAGAACTACGGAGACTGGGTGCAGCACATGAAGCTGCACATGAGGGGCCAGCGGGTCTTGGAATACCTCACAGGTGCTCTGCCATGTCCTTCGCTGCCCACTCCTCCGGCTGAGGTGGTCTTCCCTACTGATGCCGATGATTCTAAGCAACGTGAGGTGCTGGATGCCTTTGAGGAGGCCACTGAAGAGTACCAAAATCAGCTCCACCTGTACAAGCAGTGGATAGATGATGATGCTCGGGCCTCTTCTATCTTGGTGTCAAGCATGGATGTTGATCTCACCATGGATGTGGTGGCCCTTACAACTGCTCATCAGATGTGGGAACACCTTCGTCGTCGCTACGAGCCTACGGGGGACGCCATGTATCTCTCTGTTATTCGTCAAGAGCAACAACTACAACAGGGAGATGCCACTGTTGATGACTTCTACAAGGAGCTGTCCGCGGTGTGGCGCCAATTGGACTCTCTTGGAGCTGATGTTTGTCGCACTTGTCAGTGTTGTGTGAGGCAACAAGCTAAGCTGGAGGTTCGTCGCCTCTATGACTTCCTCACTTGCCTCCGACAGGAGTTCGAGCAGTGTCGTGGCCAGCTGTTGGCACGCCATCCTCACCCCGCTACTCTGGAGGCTCTTGCTGAGGTGCGCTCTGAGGAGCTGCGTCTACGCAGCACGGGCATGTTGCCATCCTCCTCAGCAGTCCTGGCTGCACACATTTCACCACTGCCGCAAGGTGTGCCTTCTCCTGCACCAGTGGCTGCACCAGTGGCAGGGGACTCCACTAGAGCTTTCTGCACCTACTGCAAGCAGGATGGTCACATGATCATGGAGTGCATAAAGAGGAAGAAACAGAACCGCCGTGGTGGCCGTCCTCATAAGGACCAAGGAAGCTCCTCTGATTCTCTTGAGGGCTCCCTTGAGAAGGTCCATCAGGAGATGCTTACCTTGCTGCATCGCCTTGCTGCTTCTGCACCCTCCTCAGGTTCTGCTGGTTCTGCTGGTCAGACGTCTGGTCCACCATCACACTTTCCTTCAGGTACAACTTTGCCTTGGATTCTTGATTCTGGGGCCTCCTTCCACATGACACCACACACACATCACCTTAGTGCTGTCAACTCTGTACCCTCACCACTTACGGGACTCTTTCAACTTCTTCTTTCAATGTCTCTGCTGTTTCTCGTGTTCCAAAACTGACTATGCAACTTATGTCTGCTGGTCAACTCACTGATTTGGGGTGTCGTGTCATTTTGGATTCTGACTCTTGTTGTATTCAGGATCGTCATACGGGGACTCTGGTTGGGATCGGTCCCCGGCGCCATGACTCTCAGCGCCTTTGGGAGCTCGACTGGCTGCGCCTTCCTTCCGCTGCGTCCTCCAGCCAGTCGGACATCACCAACCCTTTTGCTTCAGCTGTCACCTCCAAAACATCCTTCGCTCAGTGGCATCATCGATTGGGTCACATTTGTGGCTCTCGCCTGTCTTCTTTGGTTAGGAGTGGTGTTCTAGGGTCTGTCTCAGGTGATAGTTCACTAAATTGTACCGTTTGTAAGCTTGCCAAGCAGATACAACTGCCCTACCCCTCTAGTATTTCTGTTTCTCAACGACCTTTTGAACTTGTTCACTATGATGTATGGGGTCCTGCCCCCTTTGTTTCCAAAGGGGGTCACAAATATTATATAATATTTATTGATGACTTTTCTCGCCACACTTGGATCTACTTTATGTCATCTCGCAGTCAAGTGCTTCAAATTTACAAGTCTTTTGCTACCATGGTTCGCACTCAGTATGATTCATCTATTCGAGTTTTTCGTGCTGATTCAGCTGGCGAGTACCTATCTCGTGCGCTTCGCGGTTTTCTTGCTGAGCAGGGCACCCTTCCTCAATATTCATGTCCTGGTGCCCATGCTCAAAATGGGGTGGCTGAACGCAAGCATCGCCACATCCTTGAGACTGCTCGAGCTCTTCTTTTATCTTCTGCTGTCCCCCCACACTTATGGGCTGAGGCTGTCTCTACTGCCGTGTATCTCATTAATATCCAGCCTTCTGTTGCTCTCCAAGGGGGGATACCAGTTGATCAGCTAGGTGATGGTCCAGCTGATTATAGTGGTCTGCGTCTTTTTGGTTGTGCCTGTTTTGTTCTTCTTCACCCTCATGAACGCACCAAACTGACTGCTCAATCTGTTCACCACCAATTCATTGATTTTGTGAAGAAACGTCTCCATGAGCAATTCTTGATGACTGATTTGGGTTCTCTCCGCTACTTTCTTGGACTTGAAATAATTTCTTCCCCGAAGGGCATTTATCTCTCTCAAGAAAAGTACATTCAAGACCTTCTCACTCGTGCCTGCCTCACTGATCAACGCACGGTTGACACTCCTATGGAGCTTGGTCTTCATCTTCGTCCTGGTGAGGGTGACCCCCTTGCAGATCCCACTCGCTACCATCATCTTGTTGGGAGCCTTGTCTATCTAGGCATCACTCGCCCTGACATTTCTTATGCTGTACACATTTTAAGTCAGTTTGTCTCCGCTCCCACTCAACTTCACTACGGCCACCTTCTTCATGTTCTTCGTTACCTTCGTGGGACTGTGACTCGGCGCCTATTCTTCCCTAGCTGCAGCTCTCTTCAGCTTCAGGCCTACTGTGATGCAACCTGGGCCAGCGATCACACTGATCGTCGCTCTCTCTCTGCCTATTGTGTTTTTCTTGGCTCCTCTCTGATTGCCTGGAAGACCAAGAAGCAAACTGCTGTCTCTCGCTCCAGTGCTGAGGCTGAGCTGCGAGCTATGGCGTCGGTGACAGCTGAGATCACTTGGCTGCGATGGCTTCTTCAGGATTTTGGTGTTTCCGCCGCTGCACCGACCCCTTTGCTCTCTGACAGCACTGGGGCGCTCAGCATTGCCCATGATCCGGTGAAGCATGAGCTCACCAAGCACATCGGTGTTGATGCCTCCTACATGCGTTCTTAGGTGCAAGAGAGGACTGTGGTCCTTCAGTATGTGCCCTTAGAGCTTCAGCTTGCGGATTTTCTGACGAAAGCTCAGACACGGTCACAACACAGCTTTTTCCTGTCCAAACTCAGTGTCCACGATCCCCCTTGAGTTTGAGGGGGGGTGTTAGAACAGGGTTGTTAGCTGTGTGTAGTATAGGGGCTTCTTTGCTTATTTCCCTTATGTACATGTTCTGGCCTGTTGGCCCCGATGGAATATACAGACTCATTCATAACAGGAAGGAGTATCAAATAAAATCAGTTGGCATGCTGACATGAATGGAAATACGTTTTCAACCATTCCCATCAAACTTTGTGAATCACACAGTAACATAAATAAATTATAATCTGAAATCAGAAAGAACCATAGTTTACTAACCAAATGGTTCTGGAAGAGATCCCATCATTCCCATCTTTTCAATCAAAAATTGGATAAGGAACCCACCATAGTAAACACAATACAAGAGACATGGGATCATTGGTAGCACATATCCAAACAATGACCTGCACATTATTTTCAATATTATAAACACAAACAGATCTGGAAGCGAATGTACTGTGATATTTGGAAGTGGGCTTATAATAGATCTTTTAGAGAAACTACATGGACCATGCATACAAAAAATTTAGTAAGCACACATAGAATTCACATAAAGATAACTATTTTTGGGTAAACAACATAACATTTAACAAGGGTTAAAAAGTTAACATTCACGTGTAGCTTACTGGATGAATATTAGGTGACGGCAATTCGACATAGAGTAAAACCCAAACGAAGAAAATGAATAGTGTTGATTGTCACCATTCACTAGGGATGTAAATAGATCGGATTTATTCGTTACCATATCCTCTACCATATTTTTTCGTCGGATTTGGAGCGGACCGGATAATGACCGGCTGCAGATGCATTAGACGGATTCGGGACGGAAACGGAGCGTACTACTGGTGGAAATAAAATTAATCGGATAGGTAAGCACATAGATTCATCGGAAGACCATACAACCAAAAATAATCTTTCAATAGCCCAGTATAACAAAGTTATACTCCATAGTCGGTACAATGACTATTAAGTGAGTTGTTGTTTAACGAACAAACTCGGCAACCCACTAACTACCAACTGCAATAGATTAGCTTACGCTTTTCGGTAGAAAATCAGATTGATCGTTTTAAAACCATCGGATAATCCTAATTAGTTTTCGGATAATACATATTCAGATGTTGTTTGACATACCATGTCCTATGCCGTATCCAGGTGTTGGTTTGGGATCGGATATATACTTATCCGTCGGATTCCTTCAAACCGGATATGCATTCTTTAAAATGAATTTGAAAGGGGATTCGGCCCAGAAATTATCCTATCCGCTCACAGCCCTACAATTCACTATATCTAAGATCTGGGTTTCATTGTTCAGCCTGATCAAGCTTCATTATTATATATGAGTGGCCATGTCTGGACTTCCAGAAGAGTTCTAAGATTCAGAGGTACTACTTTGAAATCAAATGAATATGTTTGATTTTGACTATGAAAAGAGATAGGTGTTTTCTCAAAAAATTGACTATGCATAGAAAAGAAACTTCTCCCTCGTTCACTAGTCCAATATGATATAACCAGTATCCCCCGCTAACTCCAAATATAAGTCGCAGTGGACATTGTGGCACAGTCCCTACGGTACTAATTCTCCTATTACAATATGTTGTTACAATTTTCATGTCTCAAAATTATGTAATACAATTCACATTTATTTATGATTAGTATTACCAACTTCATGTGGAATGGATACTTTTCTATGAAGTCGTAGGTTACTCGAAATGATTAACTGCACAGATTGTGCTCACTTACATTTGGAATAAAAAAGCAGCATCATTGATGTGCACCTTTTATCAAGTTATCCTTGGCAAGTTTTAATTTATCATGTCCTTAGTCAGGCATGAACATCAAACATCAGGACTTTGTGATAACCAAGGTGCTTGTTACACAGAATATTTTGTTACATTACATGTGCATTAAACAAATTGTTGACACCATTGATGTGGTAAACAAAATAATTAAATAAGACCAAAAGAGTATAAGATGGTGTGGATACCTGGGTGATTGCTGGCTCAACTGCTTCCTGCTGATGCTAGAGATAAATCTCCCAAGAAGAAGGGACATGGAAATGAAAAATGTTAGAAAACCTCCACTCAGCCCAGCTAGCATGTAAGCCTGCACGCAAATGATATAGGCACAGCACAAAACAGGTGTTACCAGAGAAAATATTTTGTCTAGAATAATATGTTCAAAGTACAAACAAGTTTGGAACCATATGAAGATTAAACTAAATAAATTCTTCTGTAGATGAAAAGTTATAGTCTTATCATTACTACATGCATGTTCGTACTTTGTGTATGTGTACATGAACAATTTTGGAGGATCAGAATCCTTAGCCCCCGCTTGGTTTGTAGTATTCCGGCCGTAAAGTACGGGTATTAGTGGGCGCTGGAAAAAAAATGGTCTAGGCCAGTAATCCCGCTTGGATGGCTGTTTATATTTCGTTAAGAATCATCTTCAGAATATAAGACTGAAGTCAAGTATCTAAGCAACAGTGATGTGTAAATGGAAATGAAAGATGTTGGCCATAGATTGTTAAGAATTATCTTCAGAAAATAAGAAAGAAGTTGAGTATTTAAGCAACAGAGATGTGTAAATAGATTGGAAGCTGTAAGAAAACTTACCAAAGTTACTACAGAATAGAGACCAAAAGCACCCCAAAAGTGTGATTGCTCCGATAACCCCTAGAATATAGAAAACAGATATATTTTAATTGAAAGGTATAAATTTGTACCGACGTGGCAATTTCACTGGATGGAAACCAAGAGAACTGAACAAGGTAAAAAATAGCGTGCTACTAATAGCGTGCTATATTAAAATAGCATTTTGAAAAAAAAAAGTTATATTGTACAAATAATTGATTTCAACAAAATAAAAGGAACAATATATGCATAACCAAATATAAAAATTGTTCTCAAACTGTTTAGAAGCCTAAAATCAACATCCTAAGAAGCAACAATATATATAGTATAAATTATTTATTTAAAAACTCAACAATAGCGATGTCAATTTCTGATTCAGAAGATGAACCAACAAATTGTAGTTCATCGCCACTATAAAAAGGTAGCAACTTCTTCTTTCTAAGGTGGAAAATTTGTTTTTTGGGCTGGAAAAAATAGCGTGGTATAACGTTACGATGTTTTAGCGCGATATAGCGTGCTATTATGCGAATAGCACCATAGCGAGCAAATGTGGTAAAATATAGCGTGGACCCTCTGAATATGCTATAACGTGCTATTAGCGCCGAAATAGCGTGCTATTTTTTTTCATGGAACTGAACAGAAGAAAACACCAGGACTAACTTTCATACTCCCTCCAATCCGAAAAAACTGTCGCCAAAAGAAAGCTAACTAAGCATAGAACGTAATACAAGTAGCGACAGTTAAATAAGATCAGAGGGAGTATGTTTTATTCGGAAATCCATTTTGGCACCCAGGTGCATATGCACCCGGTACTTAAAAACAAATTTTGAAATGTCAAAGAATTCTGAGATAGAATTTCATCGACATCTTGACATCCTATACGTTCACAAAGTCATTTCGCGAAAAATCGACATTTTCCATGGCCTCTATAAAAAGGAAAAAAAACTGTCTCGTGCAAAGCCCTATTTTAGCACCGAATTTTATCTTTTTACATAGGCCACAAAAAAAGTCAGTCTCCGTGAAAAAGACTTCGTGAACACATAGGATGTCAAACTCTATGCGCGAACATTTTTTGCAATTTGTTTGACATTTCAAAACGCGTTTAAAATGCATTTCCAATACCAGGTGCATATGCACCCGAGAGCCAAAACGCATCCCCGTGTTTTACTGTCCAATTCAATAAGTTACATGTAACTGTACGAATTCTGTATAAACCAGATTAAGGAGATTTATCAATGTTTTAAGGCATTATGTCTGAAACAAATTGATCTGACTCAGAACTAAAACTATAATGTTCAATGAAACCCAAATTGTCTCAGCATAAAAAATAGAACATGCACCATTTTGCAGGAGAAGAACACAGAGTCCACAAACGAACTATATGACAGAAGCAAATTACTAATCTCCTGACTGATACATTATATATGGATAACACAGTCGATAAAGTTATTTTGTGTCATTGATTGATCAACAGAAACAAAGGAGCGTGCAAGCTGAACTCTCATTTTAAAAGAGCAAAGTCTTTTCCATATATAGATTTTTGTGTGGAAGTTTTCAATCCGAACAGTATAGTTTGTTTTCTGTTCGCACACTGCTTGTTTGTTCATGGCAGTGACATACCAGCAACATGGAGGACGTGTGGCATCCACAGCACCAAATGTGAACTGTTTCAATAGTTCGATGATGCAATTCAGACGGTTTTTATAGTTCAGAGTTTAAAAGTGAACTTTTGGCAGAGTTTCGGGTTGAGAAGTGACATTCAATGACTAGCATGGTTAAAAAAAGCACGGCTAGGCGTACGCTTAAGTGTGCCCAGCCGCTAGGCGCAGCAGAACACCTACCACCTAAGCGTGATGTGTGCGCTTAGACAAGATAGACGCTAGACAGGAGAAACTAGGAATTTATGCCTAGAGGTTTTGTGGAACTTGTTACTAACACAATGCACAAACAATATTTAGTATTCTTCGGCATGAATGCCTAAGCGACCTGGTATACAAGCATGCGAAGTGCAAACAAATGAAAGGGAAAAAGCATAATACAAATTAACATGTTATGACTAAGAAAAATACCCATATAAACCTTGGCAGCAATAAACCGACCAATGATGCTGGGACAAACATAAAAAATGCCAAACAAGGGTGAGCAAACCTGCATAGACAAAATGAAGAACAAATTTAACATGTAAACTTAGATTGGAAATAACTTGAAAAAATAGAATAAAGAGAAAATGTTCACTTGGAAGGATTTTAAAAATAGAAAATACCAAAAAAAATATTTAGAACCCATGCTTAAGTCCGAAGGTGGTCAAATAAAATTATTTAGGACACACCAATGCCTCGGGTTTCCAACAGAAGACAGAAAAGATTGCTGTTGCGATTGCAACAAGAATAGATTGGGTGCATCTCTTTGAGTGGAGGTGAGACAGCAGCATAAAGGAAAGATGTTGCAATACGGAAGAACAGTGGGAGATATAGGACAAGGTACAACGAAGTAGCCCATGCGAACCACACAACGCATGGTCCCCGCCTTATCCTGACTTGTACAAGAATCAAATGCATAGCTCATGTTGCCCAAAAATACAGAAGGGGATAAAAAAAATGGAAACAGACATCACAGTAACATCCAGAAAGATCTAATTTTTACCAATTCATTGCATTCTTTGTGAACAACAATCTAAGACCTGCAGCCATAGCAGGAATGACTATTGCAAGGATGACGCCAAATGCATGAAGGAACATTCCTGCGAATACATGTGAGATACAGTTACTGTTGGCCAGCATGATACAGTTCAGGAAGTATATTACAAAATTATCACGAAAAACCGTATAATCTTTCTCAGGTTATTTCCTGACATTATATCTGTCAAAATGCATGATCAGCAAGGGCGGTTACACTTAAATTTGAGTGTACAAACTTGCAGACTATTATATAAGTGTTCACTTTGTAAATATATTTTTAGCTAATCTGACTTGGAGCTAATGGAATTCCCCGCCATATCAGGCTAACTATGTGGTGTAACCAAACAAGATACGCGGCAGGGATTAGAGAGGTGGAAGGGGTTAGAGGAGTGGAAGGGATTAGGGTGATGAACCCGGGATCACCCAACTCCTGCGAGAGTTAGTTCCATGCAGGGGTTACTTCCCTGAGAACCAAACAAAGCCTAATAGTTGCCTTTACACCCCCACGATGTTTCAAATTCCACCTATTCTCCCTGTTCCATTTGCAGCCTGCACACAGTGCTCCCCCTCGCCCCTTCTCTCCATTGCATATGTAACTACATATTTTGTGCAATATATACCCATCCTCTCCATTCATATGTCAGATGACATTTTGTGTCATATATTACCCATCCTCTCGGTTGCATATGTAACTACATATTTTGTCTGATATTGTGTATAACATGCATTGTACATACACTGTTGCTAGTTATCTATAGAAGTACAAGCTAAAAGGTACTTGTTGCAACTTCTAGTAGGTAAATAACGATATCATACCTCCCCGCAAAAAAAAAATAATGATATCATACCATTTTCCAAGTACATTTCGACCACATACCTTTTGCTAAATCCAGAACAGTCCGAAACATTGACATCATGGTAATATTTGGGAGGTTCAGGAACAGTGGTGTAGTCAGGAAAACAGCCATAGGAAGACTGTGAAGAATCAGAGAGACGTCGCGTGGGTAAATTATCTGGATAAAAGAATTAAGATGTTATTTCAGTCGAAAGAAAATGAATGAAACACATTCTACATTTTTCAACGTAGAGAAAGTGAGAAAAGGAACTTGTTCAGAAGATAACACCCAGAATATTGTTATGCTGCCAATTTGCAACAATAAAGTCAACATACCATGAACCAAGTCAAGTAATCAAAGAAGATAGCTCTCAGATTGTCTACTCCGTCATGAACAGCTTTATTGTATCTCTCACTCTCCTTTAGTAGCATGGAAGAATTTGTGAAGGCCTTTACTAGGTTGAATAAATTTTCACCACGCGCTTGAATACTTCCAGGACTGAAACAGAAAACATAATTATATAATAATTACAGAATTTCATACCAAATATTAAAATTTTAATCAGGACAATAGTTAACACATACAGCAGGTGTTCCAGTGTATCATAAGAAGTATGATAAAAATAACCACCAAGAACAAAGATAATATCAAGTCCTGGGATGTTCGCAATGTCTTCAGCAAATATCCTATAATCTGTATCACCTGGAATTATTCCGAACATATCCTGCATATATGAAGCACAGACCATTCTGTTACAGAACTGTTACAGAATATATCCAACACAGAACAGAATGGTAGGATGTTTTGTTACAAGAGACAGGAAATACTATTCAGGTGCATTAACAGTTAACATAGCCAATATTTGAAGAAATCCGTACTGAATTAGTCCTTATTGCTCTAGTGGATGAACCTTCCCTTCAGGGATTGCATAAAATTCAGTACCCGAACCCGAAAATCCCGATCCCAAACATGTATGACTCGAAGCCCGAAATATCCCGAAATATCAGGTGCTATCTCGGGCAGCAGTTAAAGCCCGCATTTAATTCAAGAAATTCAGGTTTTAAGCTGCAGTACCCGATCAGCCCAAAATAATTAGAAAGCACAGCGTCCTGTGTAGTCAGCATAACAATCCAATATAATAGCATCCACTTCAGGCCCAAGTCCAACAATATAGGACAGTTAGGAGCAGACTGCCAGGTCCAAGTACTAACTCAGGCACAGGATAGCTCCAACTAATCGCATCCCACTCAGTCCCACTCTCTCTGCCCCGATCTGGGCACCCCTCCTTCTCTCTCGCCACTCATGCAGTCATAGACCAATTGAGTCGAGGTCTTGGAAGCTGAACTGGAGGTCTTGGGCACCACCTAGGGTAAAGTTTTGACACGCCTACTACTCCGATTCAGATCACAGCAACAACAGAGAGCAAGAACAGAGTAATTCGGCACCGGAATTCAGTTCTATTACGGGAAATTAAGAGGATCCGGTTACATCTGCGCCATACCACGAACAGTGGCGGCTATAAAGGGGAAACCCTAGTTTTCAGAGATGCTTCCATACAGAGCTAGTCCAGTGATTAAATAGCAAAAGAGAGAAAAAGGAAAGTGGCGGCGCGGTCGCCATGCCAGCACACGCCCTAGTGACGGCACGGTTGTCTTGCCAACTCATGAACAAGCGAAACGGTATGCAGCCACGAGAGCCGTAGATCTTCAGATGGACGCTTCAGGGTGCTTCCGACAATAGAGAAAGGGGAACTGGGTGTGACAACTCCCCCCCAATTAGACCAGACTTGTCCTCAAGGCTGAAATGCAGGGAAGACCTTCTGGATGAAACTAGCGTCCTCCCAAGTGGCTTGTTCAGGCGACAGATTCTGCCATTTAACTAACCATTGCACCACAGGAATTGAAATGGAACCCTGGACCCTAGGTATCAGTTTTCTGTCCAAAACTGCTTCTGGTTCTATCAATATAGTGCCATCAGGGTTCAGGAGAGGCAGGTGTGGTGATGGAATAGCTTTGGGCCCTAAATGTTTCTTGAGCTGACTGACATGGAAAGTGTGATGTAGTTGACAACCCTCTGGCAATAGCAGCTTGTAAGATGTGTTACCCACCTTAGCTAACACTCTGAATGGCCCATAGTATTTGGAATGTAACTTGAGGCATTTGTGGAGACTAAGTGATGTATGCCTGTAAGGCTGCAATTTGAGATAGACCATGTCTCCAATTTCCAAAGTTCTTTCTTGTCTATGCTTGTCAGCTTGGGATTTCATCCTGTCTTGGGCTTGTTGCAGGTTTTGCTTAATCTGTATGGCAATTTCTTCTGCTGTAACATTAGGGGTCACAGGTGCTGTAGCATCTTCAGGTGGGAGAAGCAACTCAGCAAGCTGTGGAGGTTGTCTGCCATACAATGCTTGAAAAGGTGTCATCTTGAGAGAAGTATGAAAAGATGTGTTATACCACCATTCAGCCAAGGCCAGCCAGTAATGCCATTTCTTTGGTTGCAAGAATGCCATGTTTCTGAGGTAATTTTCCAAGCATTGGTTAACTCTTTCTGTCTGTCCATCTGTTTGAGGGTGATAGGAAGTACTGAAGTGTAACTTCACTCCCAGGGATTTGAATAAATCCTGCCACAGTGAACTAGTGAATATTCTGTCTCTATCAGTTACTATGACAGTGGGCAGACCATGCAGCTTGAAGATATTGTCTCTAAAAGCTCTAGCAACTGATTGAACAGAGATTGGGTGTTTCATTGATATGAAATGAGCATACTTAGTAAACCTGTCCACTACCACCAGAATCATATCTTTGTGTTCAGATTGAGGCAGTCCCTCCACAAAATCCATGCTAATATGTGTCCATGCGAAATCAGGAACTGGTAGGGGTTGAAGCAGACCAGGGTATTTGCAGTGTTCAGGTTTATTGATCTGGCAAACAGGACATTGCTTGATGAAATCGATTACCTGTTGCTTGAGCCCCGGCCAGTGAAAAAGTAACTTAATTCTCTGGTATGTAGCTTGTTCGCCAGAGTGCCCTCCCAGTTCAGAATTGTGCAGAGAATCAATTATTTTTGTTCTTAGCTCAGTTGTGCTACCAATATACAATTTGGATTTGTATCTGAGGATGCCTTTTGAAAAGGTGAAATTCTGAACTGAAGTTGGAGAGATTGTTAACTGCTGGATTAGTTCCTTGCATTTGTTGTCCTCTTTGTAAGTTTTAACCACCTCAGTAACCCAGATTGGCACTGCAGCACTTGTAATGAGAGACATGACTTTGTGCTTGACCCTAGAGAGTGCATCTGCCACTCTATTTTCCTTGCCCTTCTTGTACTCCACAGTGTAATTATAACCTAATAGCTTGACCAATAGTTTGTGCTGTATGCCCTCAGTGAGTTTCTGTTCTTGAATATATTTCAAACTCTGTTGGTCTGTTCTGATAATCAAGGAAGAAGCTGAAAAGTAATGTTTCCATTTCTTAAGTGCTTCTAAAATTGCCATTGCCTCTTTGTCATATGTGGATAGGCCAGCAGATTTGGGACCAATTGCTTTACTAAGGAATGAAATTGGTCTGCCCTTCTGCATCAACACAGCTCCAATGCCATAGTCAGAAGCATCAGCTTCTAAGACAAAAGGCAGTGAAAAATCTGGCAAAGCCAAGACTGGTGGGGAGGTCATCACTTTCTTGAGTAACTGGAAGGCAGACTCCTGCTTGTCTGTCCACTGGAAATTGTCCTTTTTTAATGCCTCAAACAGTGGTCTGCAAATTATGCCGTAGTCCTTGATATATCGTCTGTAATACCCAGTAAGGCCTAGTACCCCCCTTAATTGTGTAGCATTTTCAGGTCTTGGCCATTTCTGGATGGCCTCAATTTTCTTTGGGTCAGTAGCAACTCCTGCTTCACCTATACTGTGGCCCAGATAATCTACCTGCTTAGTAGCAAATGTGCATTTTTCCCTCTTGGCAAACAAGTTGTTTTTCTGTAGTATTGCAAAGACTTGTCTCAGGTGGGATAGATGGTCAGCTAGGTTCTTGCTGTAAATCAGGATATCATCAAAAAATACTAGGGCAAATTTCCTAAGGACAGGTGCCAATATAGAATTCATAAGCTGCTGGAATGTGGCAGGGGCATTTGTGAGTCCAAATGGCATGACCACATACTCATAGTGACCTTGATGGGTAGTAAATGCAGTCTTACTAATATCCTCCTCTTTCATCCGTATCTGGTGATAGCCACTCCTCAAATCAATCTTGGAGAAAATTGTTGCTCCATGCAGTTCATCTAGCAAATCCTCAATTATTGGTATAGGGTATTTATTTTTGATTGTCTGGGAGTTTAATTTTCTGAAATCTGTGCATTTCCTCCAAGTATTGTCCTTTTTCTTGACAAGAACTACAGGTGAAGAATATGGGCTAGAGCTGTCCCTAATCACACCCTTTTTTAAGAGGTCCTTTATGATATCTTCCAGAACATTCTTTTGGTGGTGGGGCAGCCTGTAAGGTCTCTGATTGACCACTTTAGCTTCAGGCAATAGGGGTATAGCATGATCACAGTCCCTTTTTTGGAGGCAAGCTAGTTGGTTCAGAGAAAATGGAGCTGAATTCATCTAGAAGCTTTTGTAGTGCTGGGTTTAGTGGTGTAGGTGGTGTGTTATTCTGGGAATCATTAAAGTCTGGCCTTACTAACAATAATGCCCCACAGACAGAGTGCTCTAGTAACTTCTCAACATTGCTAGTTTCCCTCAAATTAGGTGTAGACGGTAGGCTATCATCCTTGAAAGTCACTATGCTGTCATCTGGCAGTGTGGCTGTCAAGGTCATTTTCTTATAGTCTAGAGTGACTGGACTATGTTGGTAAATCCAATCTGCCCCCAAGATTACTTCATAACCCTGTAATTGCAATACTCTGAAATCAGAACAAAAAGGGATTCCCTGAATTGTATAGGCACAGTTAGGACAAGCCAGCTCAGTCCATAGTTTTTCCCCATTTGCTACAGTCACTCTCATTCTTTTGTGAGGTACCAATTCACATTGGGTTTTCTGGGCAAAAGCAGGTGTCATGAATGTGGTGGTACTTCCAGAGTCCACAAGGGCTAGGGCACTGGAATTGCCAATCATGACAGACAAGGTGAAAGTTTGCTTTGCAGTAGATATGCCATGTAAAGCATGCATGGATATTTGAAGTTGTTGAGGTTGCTGATCAGTGTCCTCCTCACTGTCAGATTCTTCCACCACATAGATTATGTCAGTGGTTTCTGCTTGAGCTGCTTGCAGAGCTTGTACTTGATTTTTAGTTGTCAGCTTACACACCTTCTTATGTCCTGGGAACCAGGGTTCCTTGCATTTATAGCATAGCCCTTTTATCGTTGCTTCTTGTATTACTGCTGCTGGTGCTGTATTTGCTGGTTTACTGTCAAACTGCATTGTCCTTCTGACAGGTAAGTGCTGGGGATTAAAGTATTTCTTTTGAGGTGCTGCTAGCTCCATTCTTCTTGCCATCCACATAGCTTTCTGCATATCTTCCGGTCTGTGGCACTGTAAGTGTGCTTGGAT
This sequence comes from Puccinellia tenuiflora, assembly GCA_012064385.1. Classification (NCBI taxonomy): domain Eukaryota; kingdom Viridiplantae; phylum Streptophyta; class Magnoliopsida; order Poales; family Poaceae; genus Puccinellia; species Puccinellia tenuiflora. Next base: position 586,032 of record QRDG01000706.1, read on the forward strand.
ATAATCAGTTAAGCCTGAAATGAAACTATTTATATAATAATCCTCTGGCAGAGCAGGGTTATCTCTTCTCATTAAGTTCATTGCAGCTTCAAACTTTTGAATATAATTTGCCACTGTAGATGTTTGTGTCAAGGAGTGGAATGCCTTTACATTGTCACAGACTGAAGTAATAGCAAATCTGTCCCCAATGTATCTGCAGAACCTATGCCAGGGTAGTGTTGTTGCACTGTAATTTGTTCCTCTCCACCATTGCATAGCATCTCCTTTCAGATAGGTCACTGCTATTTCAGTTCTCTGGTCCAAGGGTGTTCGAGCAGACTCAAAGTACATTTCAATTGTCTGAATCCAAGCATCTGCATCAATTCCAGCAAATTCTGGTATATTCATCTTGGCAGGTTTTACCACTGGGAGACCCCTTCTTTGTTCTCCAGGTGGGTTATCAGGTGTTCGTTGCCTTGGAGTAATTATGTGATTCCTCCTTGGATTGTATAGTGGCTCACCTTCTATTTCCACTGCAGCCTGTTCTTCCTGTTGCAGATTCTGAATATGTTGTGCAGGAGCCTGGTCACCCACTGGCAACTGAGGTATCACAGTAGTTACTTGCCCAAAGTGAGGGTGACGATAAGGTAACCTAGGAGTGCCATCCAAGTTTAACTCCTTTCCAGCTGCATCATGCAGTGCCCCAATGCCCACTGGTCTCCCTGGCTGGTGTGTTGGTTTTACTGATGGAGCAGAAGACCCATGTTGGTTAGGTGGTGTGGCAGGTGTATTGCCCGATTGCTCGCCCACATCCACTTTGCGGCCAGCAAACAATTTTTCAAAATTGGCTTGGATGTTCAGGAAATTTTTCTGAATGCTATTGAAATTGCCCTGAACAGAGTCACGAAAGTCTAGAAATTCTTGCTTGTCCTCTTCTCTATTCTTCTGGAGGGTTTGCACATCCAGCTGAAGGGATTCAAGCATGAGCATACCTGTATCACTTGATTCCAATTCCTTCGCCATGTCCGCCCGTGAGACTGAAGCCTGCTACTCAGCGAAGTGCTCTGCCGCCGCCAACTCAACACCTGCTCCTCCTCGCCGCCGTGAACTGCACGGATCTGGGTGGGAGGTGGGATTTTACGGCTAAGGAAATTTTCCGTAGCAACCACTCCAATCCCCTGATCTGCAGCCGAACTGTGCCACCGCCGCCAAGCCGCCGCCGTCGACCGTCAGAAAGACGCACCGCCGCCAACGCCACCGTCGACTAACACACCGCCGCCGCGAGATGGGTGAGGAAGGTGGGATTTTACGAGAGAACCCAACCACCCCGACACTCCAACTCGATTCGCCTCCGAATTTGAAGATTATGGGTGGGGAATTGCGAAATCTGGGTGGGAAATTGAGGGATCTCGGCTGAGGATTCGATCTGCTCTGATACCAATTGACACGCCTACTACTCCGATTCAGATCACAGCAACAACAGAGAGCAAGAACAGAGTAATTCGGCACCGGAATTCAGTTCTATTACGGGAAATTAAGAGGATCCGGTTACATCTGCGCCATACCACGAACAGTGGCGGCTATAAAGGGGAAACCCTAGTTTTCAGAGATGCTTCCATACAGAGCTAGTCCAGTGATTAAATAGCAAAAGAGAGAAAAAGGAAAGTGGCGGCGCGGTCGCCATGCCAGCACACGCCCTAGTGACGGCACGGTTGTCTTGCCAACTCATGAACAAGCGAAACGGTATGCAGCCACGAGAGCCGTAGATCTTCAGATGGACGCTTCAGGGTGCTTCCGACAATAGAGAAAGGGGAACTGGGTGTGACAAGTTTTTCGTCTGGCTCGCCGGTCTTGATCAGTGCTGGATGGGGCAGACGCTTGCGTGTCGTGGTTTACCACACCCTGCGAGCTGCCCGCTATGCGACCAAACGGAAGAGACAATGCCTCACATTCTTACTGGATGTCCCTTTTCGAAGACGATCTCGCACGAGGTGCTCTCCTGGATCCGATCCACACCCAGACCACCAGTTGTGTGAGACGACTTCGTGGACTGGTGGTCGTTGGTCATTCACTCCACCCCCCGCACACTGCGTAAGGGCAACTCGTCAGTGATTATGCTCACAGCTTGGTAGGTCTGGAAGCAACGTAACGTGATCGCTCTTCCACAACGCTCGGCCCTCGATAAGCGCCTCGATGGATGTGATCAAGGCCGAGGCTCATTCTTGAGTGAGCGCAGGAGTACGGGCCACGGACAGCTGCTCTCCTAGTCTAGTTTGCTGGGTCGAGTTATATGGTGGGGGTGGCCTTTTCATAGGCTTCTATATAAACCTTCTTTCTATCAATGCATCGAAACGCAAAGCTTTTTGCGTTTTCGCGAAAAAAGGGACAGCGGGTGCGGTGAAAATTCATGCTTTTTCTTCAGAATTTAAAATAATATTCATCGGAGTAGAACAGTGTGAAACTGAGACCATAAGCACAAACAAGGAACTTTTTTCACATTTTTGACATTTTATCAATTGAAAAAAGCGATGGTTACTGTGCGTGAGAGAAGATATGCTTAGGGTTTTCTGCACGTTTGGCGTTTTTACAGCGAGCTTTCTTCACATTATTTTCTTTCCGAGGATGCAGAGCAGGGTGCATTCAACTATTCAAGCAAGTTTGGCATCTTCGAGTGCGTCAAATGGTCCTTTTATATCCCAGCGATGACCCAACACCTTGTGCATGAGTACACCAGTAACTAAGTAATTATAAATTGTATTTTCCTTATCTGCTAAATATTATGTGGAAGTGTGCGTGACTAGGAGACATTATAAAATTGTTTTTCTCACTAAAAAGGAATTGTTAAGCACGTCATCATATGGATCTTTAATAAGGAAAAATCAGCTATGGCCTTACTTTGTATCGAAACAATACTGAATTTATACTTTTTTTGTCAAACTCGTTTTAACTCCTCATTTCAAGTTGAATTGGATTTTTGATATTTTTGGAGTACTATCAACTTTTCTTTTTTAGATGTGAATTTGTATGTGCAGTATGATTATAGGTTCACGTCGGAAAAAATAGGAGGGGCGTGATCACAATGATAAGCAGTAGGCGACGCATACATACCTCAGTTACAATGATAATTCGATCAATATTTGTTTGCATAAGTTTGTTGTTCTGTGGCAACGCAAGGGAATTCAACTAGTAATTGTAAATGTGCCATTGGTTTGCTGGTAAGTAAGGTGGAACGCACTGATGGCATTGCCAGTTCATTTTCCTTAGTTGCGTACTCAAATTGAAACAAAAGAAGACCAGAAAAAAAAAGTAAACCATTTTAGACGCATGTACAGAATGTGAAATCAAGAAAGTTCAGAAATAAGAACCTGAGCAACACTATTTGCCATTGGATACTTTGCGGTCTGAGCATAAAGACGAGAAGGCCAAGATCCCGGTCCAGATTGACAAACTAAATCTGTTGAGGCGAAGAAAAATGGCCAGGATCACATTTCATTATTAAATCAACATATAGATCATATTTCATTGTTAAATCAACATATAGATCATATTTCATTGTTAAATCAACATATAAGTTACACAGGTATTTATATTGTATGCCTATGACTTCTGCACAATAACTAGTATACCAGAATACTACTGATAATCCTACAACTAAGTCACTCTCTCGACATAAAAACGGAGACTTCCCGCATTCTAAACTTGACAAACCAAATTAGGAGGCTTAAGTGTTCAACGTTCCAAGCTAATGCCCCATTTACACAAGAAATCTCTATAGAAGCAACATGACGACAATAACTCAAAATGTAACAGCAACTCCTATGAGAGCAAAACTATATCTAGAGAGACAACAGAAGTATAAGTTTTCAATGAACAAGGACTGCGCAACGATACTGAACTTTCTGCAGGCAGAAACAGATTAGGGCATGGCAACCTCAACATCTACTCAAATTAGTATATGCTACTATTTTGAGAGTAAATCCACTAAAGCTATTTTTTATTACAATTACCAGCCAAGTTAATGAAGCATATAACCATAATAACACGATCTCTTGGTGAGCAATCAATTAGATCGGACAATACATACAACACATGGATATCATTTCCATAAGGAGGGTTCAATAAAGTGAAGCTTGTCTCCAGCTCTTGAATTAACATGAGTTTCAAATAGTAAAAAATTTCAAACAACTAAACAAGAGATTAGTGTGAAATAATACCAGCACCACCACTTCCAGAAGCTTCAATGTTGATGAAAGCACCAATTGTGTTGTTCCATTTATGTGTCTTTATAAAACCATGTGAACCCTGGTTTAAAAACATAAAAGATAAGCTAAGTTTACAGTCAACATATATGAACATTACATTAGTATTCTTTTACTTTTTTTATCCCGACTTAATGTTTTTACCATTTTTAACCAATAAGAAGAAATTAATATCTGGAGCTGTTGTGGACGTAGATCCACAACGGGATAACTACCGTGTAGAAGATAGCCAGACGGCGTGGCTGCGAGGGATTGGCTAGACATAGGTTGAGAAGAGAGAATAACCAGGGAGAGATGTTCTTGCTTCCTTCGATAACTTCAATGACTTGACACATATATAATAGCTCCTAACTTGACACCAAGTCATTATACTTCCCTAATCCTTACTGTTCTGAATTCATCTTTCCTAATCGGCTAATCCTATCTCTAACTCATCTTTCCTAATTCAAGTTGCCCCCCTTCATGAACTCTTCCCTAGCCGACTCCTTCCCTGAGTCTCATTGGGAGGCAACGTGCTAATGTCCACAACAGGAGCAATCTCGTATGTTTCAACTCAGTGAGGGAAAAATTACAGAGCTTGCCAGTGCGTAAAATTAGCTTAGACTCAGACACTGCAATTAAAACAGCACCTTCAGTATGGACCAATTCACATTACGCCCAGCTGAGTCGTCGTAAGATATTTTTGTCGAATCAGCAAAACTACCTTTCAGTTAATGCAGTATGTACGTGTAGTTTTGCACATGTAGTTTAACAGTCACATACCAGAAGAAAAAGTTCTTCAGCACCATTGAAAAGGAAAATCACTGGCCGAGGAGGCACCCACCCAGACTCAAGGATGAGTCTTGATACCTCAAGCATAGATGCTGGACAAGAAATGTTCCAAACACACATTATGCAACTGTAAAAGTTTGTATGATAAGAACCACATTGTTTCACTATTTCAGACAAACAAAAGACTGTACTTACCAACACAGGAACCACAGTCTGCTGCACCAGGAGATCCAAGTGGACTATCGAAATGTCCATTCACCAAAAGGGACGGTTCATCCTCTTCTGAAACATTTGATGAAATCCTGTAATTAATTGTTATATCTTAGAAATAATTTGTTTAAATTATTCTTCACAAGAAAAGCATATAGCCAACATTAACAAAGGTTGCAATGTCAGTTGGCACTTTGTAAGAGCATCTCCAGTACGGCCCCTAAATAGAGCCCTTATACCGTTTTAAGGAATGGGGGCAAGAAACGCCCTCCAGCAAGGCACTTAAACGGGCCCTTAAAATAAGGAGGCCCCTGATTTTCCCCTCCAGCCCATTCTCCTTTGGGTCGGCTAGGGGCCTCCCTATACGGTAGTTGATGTGGCGAACCGGAGTTTTCCTTCCTGCTCTCATTGCTCTCGCTCTTTCCCGCCCATGCCGCCTCCGCCTGTTCCCCTCCTTGGCCGGGCCCCTCCTCCCCTCCACCGAGCTGCCACCTTGTCCCGCCCTCGCCGATGTGTCGTCCGCCGATGCGCTTGCTCCCTCTCCCGAGCTCGCCTCCGTCCCTGAACTCGCCTTGGGATACTCTCTTGCAAATGGTACCCTTCTTGGGCTACTTTTGTGAAGACAATTTCCAACCCACAAGGCAGAAAGAGATGTCATTTCGCAAAGATGTAAAAAGGTGTGAGAATAGAAGTCGAGAGAGCTTTTGGTATTCTAGAAGCTCGCTTTGCAATGTAGAGGGATCTAGCAAAATGGTGGGACAAAGAGACTTCGTGGTACATCATGTCAACTTATCTGAGTCTGCACAACATGATCATTGAGGATGAGAGAGGCGAAAATGAGGACTTCGAGCACGAGAAGGGGGGCACCAAGATGTTGTCGAAGGAGGACTACGAGCCCGAGATCCACTTCTCTCGTCGGAGTTCTTGGCGAGACAGGCAGACCGAGAACAAGCAACGAATGAGCAATCTTGTCGAGCATTTGCGGGCACTTCATGGTGGTCCGTAATTTGTGATAATTGTATGTTAATTGCTACCATTATTTGCCATTTTCAGGGGCTGAGATTTAAGGGCTACCACTGAATGGACATTGTTTTTATGGGTTGAGGGATTGGCCCTTAAAAGTAGTTTAGGGGGGCTGTTTAAGGGCTAACACCCGATGACAATAGAAGTGGCTCATGTGTGTTCATGGTGGCTCAATCCCACAATGGGACTGGGTTTCTAATATTTTGCATGATATTGACTCTCTATTCGGCTATTCCACAATACTCCCTCTATGCCCAAATGTAGTGCAGAGTTTTGGTCGAAGTAAAACCTTGTAAAGTTTGACCAAGTTTATACAAAAAAATATTAACATCTATAGTATCAAATACATACAATATGAAAGTATACTTCACGAGGGTCCTAATAATATTGATTTGATGTTGTAGACGTTGATATGTTTTTCTATATACCTGGCCAAACTTTACGAAGTTTGACTTTGATCAAAACTAATATGCACTACATTTTGCCATAGAGTAATATAACAGTTTATCGGGAATAGTTGTTTGGCCACTCAGAATACTAGCACGTAGACTATTTATACTAATTGCAGCTTTCAATCATCTATCCCGACTGTTAATGAGGATAAAAGTGTTTGTTGGTTGAGATACATCATCAATAGGTACGGTTAAGCATGATCCATCTCCACCAACAATTACTTCAATTTTAGGCCCCTTGCACTGTGCAAACAAGGACACTTGGAGTAGTTGTACAAATTTGAAAACAGGTAGAAACCAAAATAGAACCACCCTAGTGAGGCGTTCGGCACTTGACTGGCTTGATCATAAAGTTACAAATTAAAGGAAAGTTGGTGATGGTGGCAAAGGTGGTGATACGTGTGTGCCCCTGAGCAAACTGACTTTACATTCCATCCTCTTGCTCCTCCCCCCTCCACAAAACATGCAACTAATCGACTCAGTCCCAAAAACATCAAAAAAAAAAAATCAGTCCCAATAACCGTTGTTTCCGATCTCACTGTCACCAAAGGCATCATCTCCCTTAACTTACCCTCCCAGTCTGCGTCTCCCTAATCTCCATGGCGCAGGCTTATCTTGCCTACGGTGTGATATTTTGTCTCATCTTCGTGTGCTCCCAATTCAGATTCCATATTCAAAATAAAGTTGGAAGGTTGTGTCCACAGGCGGACCGTCCTGGGGACCATACTGGGCCAGGGCTTGGTCTTCCGAAATGGCAAAACACTAACACCTACATATGTGGCCCATGAGAATCACTGGTTCAGCTGAAGCAGCCCAGTTATTTGGTCGGTCAGTCTGTAGTCGACGACGTCCAGTTCGCTGAAGCGCTTCTTCCTCCTTCTCCCGTCCTGGTTGACTGGTTCCTCAAAATCCCCAATGTTAGGTCTTCTTTCTCCCTCCTAAATCTGAAATCCCAATCTTAGTCTCCATTCTCCAAGCTGGCTAGCTGCCCCAAACCAGGCACCATGGCCCCCAATCTTCCAACCGTCAACGCCAAGCAATCAATAGAGGCTATTCTCCGGGAGTGGCATTTCTGCTCCCGGGCTCACCAGCTCCTGCTTAGTTCGGTGAAAATAAAAAAAATAGTAAAACTTTATGAAAAAATCTGAAAAAAATTGGAGACACACGCATACAAGTTGTTCACACTAGTGAATTTTTTCGTAATGAAAAGACATCGCCTGTGCTCTGTACAAAAAAGACAAAGTGAGTGTGTCAAAATAGATCTAAAAACACATTTTTGAAAAAGCTGATTTTGTCTTTTTTACACAGATCGCAGGGGATGTCTTTTCATTCCGAAAAAATTCACGAGTGTGAACAACTTGTATGCGTGTGTCTCCAAATTTTTTCAGATTTTTTCATAACGTTTTACTATTTTTTTATTTTCATGGAAAAAAGCAGGAGCAGGTGAGCTCGGGAGCATGATTGAATTTCCGCTATTCTCCAAGCTGGCTAGCTGCAACTCTTTAACCAAGTATCCATATGTTTACTTGTACTTTAGTATTATTTTGTTTGCTTCAGGCTAAGAGCCTAAAACATGAGCATGTTTCCAAATACAGATTATTTTGTGAACAACTGATTTATATGTGTTAATATATGGGACGTTCTCTGATGATTCCTTGTTACTGTAAGCCATCGGCCCGTGCTTGTCACGGTCCTCCACTGGTTGTGTCGTGGATCTAAGCATGCAGGCAAATAGTGTTCTGTCTTTGAGGTCACAAATGCAAATTTTGCATTAGAATCAATGTGTACATTATCCAGGAATGGACTCGAACTGTTCCATAAATCCCCTTAGAGAAATGAATTTATATGTGCAATTATTTAGAGTGAGTTCACAAATATAGAAGTAATACGTTTTCTGGTTAATAAATATATGGGTTGTACAGAAAAGAAACATCACTTGAGCTATGTCTTTTTTTCTCATAAAATCATAAATTTTCTCACTAATTATGTTTTAGTTCAAACTATAGTAATTCATCCTTCAAATGGGTGCGAACTTAATTATATGTTGTAGTTCTTACTAATTTTGAGATATTGAAAATTGCATCAATTTGTTGTTATTTAGAATAATATAAAAGATATTGTTTTTGCTTAAATAGGCGGTAAACATGTGATTTGTGCACAAGACCGTTCTTGTACATATTCAATAATGATAGCTTCCAAAATGAATACAACAATTAGTGGAGACGCGCGAAGGCGTGGCACGATGATTATTGCATAGCACTGAAGTGTGAGGAAGACACTTGCCTTCGTTATGAGTGCCCTTGATACAATTGTTCATGAAATAGAAGATGCATTCAAGGGAAATAGCCATCTGAACATGGGGGCATATGCCCCGTTTTCAAAAAACACATTTCCACATGCTAAAATAATTTGAAAAAAATTCCGGGCATGCATATCCACATAATATGGCGGCGCAAAAAGTTTCGTCAATAAATGATCATTATTTTGGTCAATGTGAAAAAGACAAAAGAATGTCTCAAACAATTTTTTTCTAGCACAAAAATTTGTCTTTTTTGCGCCGCCAAAAAAAAAGTTTTTTTTTTCCACAAAACTTTATGCCGCACATATATTTCGGTGAGATGTACACATAAAATTTTATTTCGGATTTTTACACAATTTAAAACGTGTTTAAAATGCATTTTTTCAAAAACAGGGGCAGATGCCCCTGAGTTCAGATAGTCCACTCTCATGCATTCAACATGCTTTCACCATGAGTATTTTAGTGAAGCCCGTAGCAACATACAGGGCATTTAGCTAGTCAAATGACAAATTGAATTGTTGGTTTGAGTTTTCAGGAGAGATGGCGATACCCCTAACACATCCACAATTATATGTTATTTTATATTTTTTCTGAAATAATCAATTAAGTGAACCAGACTGGCCCTAGCTCTGGTTCCAGTTGTTTCCTGTCAACCCATTGGTATTTTCTAGTTTTCGTTAGTATGCTTTAAGAAGGAAAAAGACAAGTAAATAAGAACAAACATAGATAAAAATTAGTCCTGCGTCAACAGAAGTATTAAGGGAAGGTGTATTTGATAGTCTTATATTGTATCAGACTCATATCCACCTAATCAGGATTGTGACTGAAACTTTGATGATGAAGATGAAGCAGAATCATAGTACAACTTAGGAAAAAATATCATGTGATATTATATGGAGTACCTCATAACAATATTCTTATGATTTCTGTAGCCAAGAGTTAATCTGTGACGCAAAAACATCATGCTGAAAGAGCCACTAACAAGTGTTTCTTCAACCTCTATTCTGCAAGAGAGGAAAATTAGAGTCGATAATTGATCATAAATGAAAAAAAAAATCATTCTTCCAGATGAATAAATCATGCACCAGAATTCTCTTATTTTATAAAGATTCATAGTAGGGGCAAGTCTGACAATTATATTAGGAGCTACAGCATGAATATGTGAAAATACAAATAAGGTATTTGATTAGGGGTTGTGTGCAGGTGAACACCTGTATGATCAACCTACAAGCTGTTGAGAGCCTTCAGTAAAAAGAGAGATAAAAGTTAACACTTGAGCAAATTTACAAAGCATAGACCCGTCGGAATTCTTTCCTGGCATAATTTAATCCAGAGTCAAGGTCTTGCTTTTGCCTGATATACTGAACGTTTACTTTTGACTGCCTACAATTGATCTAACATGGTCAATCAAAACAATGCTCACTGCACAAACACCCAATAGTGTGAAGTCCATTTCAGTGACTTGGCCAGTAGCAGGAGCAGAGCAAGGAGTTTTAGCATAGCAGATAATATGACACATCATAATTCAGCATTTAAAAACTAAGCAACAGTGTCATCACCTCCTGTGTCCAGTTGAGTTTAACTTTAAGCTAGCTCAGTCAGTAGGGCTCACAAGCCATTACTAACTCATCATGGTCCAACTTAGCAATACAGTAGTACTAGAAAGATGGCACTCGAACAGGCTCCCCACCTGGAAGGCACACTTGATGAACAAGGCAGGCCGCCTCGCCTTCGTCAAAGCGGTCCTGGGCGCAATTCCCATCCACCAGCTGCTGGTCCATGCGCCGCCAAGGAAGACGATAAAACAAATGGAGAAGATCCAGCGCGGCTTCCTTTGGGCCGGCCGCGCCGAGGCTAATGGCGGCAACTGCCACGTAAACTGGCGCCGCGTCTGCCGGCCAACCTCCTTGGGTGGCCTTGGGGTGCAGGACCTGGAGCGGGCTGGCCTCGCGCTCCGCATGCGATGGCTCTGGCTCGCGCACTCGGACACTGGCAGAGCCTGGAGCAACTTGGAGCTCCAATTCTCATCCGTCGAGCGCGACCTTTTCTTTGCGTCGACCTGGATGATGCTAGGCAATGGCAACATCGCCCTTTTCTGGGAAGATAGGTGGATCAACGGATGCTCTGTTCATGAGATCGCACCCCTGCTCTACAGCTGTGTGCCGAAGCGACGCAGGAAGTGCAGAACCGTTGCAGATGGCCTCCAGGCACACCATTGGGCTCGAGACATTCATGGTGTCCTTGGACTGCGCGAGATTGGCCAGTATCTTCAACTCTGGCACGCCGTCACTGGGACCGTTCTCTCGGACACCCCAGATCAGATGCGATGGAGGTGGACAGCAAGCAGAGTCTACTCCGCAAAATCCTCATACCTTGCCACCTTCCAAGGCTCTGTGTATTCTAGCTCATGGAAGCTCATCTGGAAGAATTGGGCCCCCCCAAGGGTAAAATTCTTCCATTGGCTCGCCGACCTCGACCGCTGCTGGACAGCCGACCGTCTCGCGCGCCGTGGGTTGCAACACCACCCAGCCTGCCTGTTATGCGATCAGGAGCTTGAGACGATGCAGCACCTCATCAGCGGCTGCCCCTTCTCCCGCCAGGTTTGGCACGACGTCCTGTCCTGGCTGCACCTTCCCTGCGCTGCACCGGATGACAACACCACCTCCCTGGTGGCATGGTGGGAGACGGCGAGGCAGGGCACTCCTAAAGCCATGCACAAAGGGCTTGCCACTGTCACCTTGCTAGTGCCCTGGATGATCTGGAAACAGAGAAACTCCTGCGTCTTCGATGGCGCACATGCCTCTGTTAATTCCTGCACAGCACTGATCAAGGAGGAGGCCACACTCTGGGCGAAAGCAGGAGCGCTAGGTCTCAGGGCCCTACTGCCGCAGACCTGGGATGTTCACAATTGTAATCTGCTTCTTTTTGCTTTTTCCTCTTATGAGGCCTGTAAATAAAACTCTGCCTGTTCAATGAAATGAAACGCAAGGCTTTTGCGTTTTCTCGAAAAAAAAAAGATGGTACTCCAATGATTGGGCTTCAAGTGGTAATTAATCTGAGGACAGAATGTATCTGGTCCCACTCAATTGCCTTGCTTGGACCACATCTTCACGTACTTAATTAATTCGTTCCTAAGACAACATCCCACGGAGCCAGGCACGGAGTAAATGAAGTCCAGGGACAACAGGAACCACTGCAAATCCTAGGAAACCGACAGTTCCAGACTTGAATTGATCTCAAGTTGTCAATCAATGCCTATTCAAAGCCCACGGACCCACAATCAATCCGAGAGAGACTACCAAGATCGACGGACTCCCTTCCATCCAGGTTAATAATATTTCAGTATCATCAGAGCAGGCATTCCAACAAACACAGCATGGACGACGATTCAATCAACCCCAGCAACATCGAGAAGGAGGAAGTAAGATTTAAGAATTGACACCTGTATTCCGGGCCAGCACGCGCAGCCAAGCCCTGGAGCTGCCCCTTGATGTACTGCGCCGCCGCCTCCAACCCCGGTCTCCCTTCCTGCAATTAAATAAAATAAACATTACGACTGACTGACCGAGATGGCCCGGGAACCGAGACTGGTAACGCGACGGCGAGGCAGGAGGCGAACGTACATGGCGGCCGGGGATGTCGACGGCGAGGCGGCGGAGGTGCTGCAGCGCGCGGCCCTCGGAGAATTGGCCCGGCGGCGCGTCCGGGCCGAGCGGGGAGACGTGGCGCATGTGGATGACGCGGTAGACCAGGAGGGACATGGCGCCGTAGAGCAAGGCCAGGGCGAGCAGCACGCGTATGGCGTCTACGAGAGGCCGCCGGCGGCGCGACGCGGGTGTGGCCATCGGCGCGGCGGTCAGCCTCCCTCGGCGACAGTCTGTCGTGACTCGTGAGTTGGGCGGATTTTGTGTTGTTGCTATGATGAAATAATGATGTGATCTGGTGGAGTTGGTGGCGGCGGCTAAGGCCCCCTTCTTTTCAGCTTATTTTCCAGATTCTCCCAGAAGCTACCCTTCATCAGCTTCTCTCAGAATCTTATTTTTAAAATTTGTTTAAACTTCTAAATAAGTATTGGGAAGACAAATTTAGAAGTTTAAACAAATTTAAAAAACGAGATTCTGGGAGAAGCTGATGGAGGTTAGCTTCTGGGAGAATCTGGAAAATAAGCTGAAAAGAAGGGGGGCTAAGTAGGTCCCGTCCCGTGGCTACAAAATTTTAACTACGGTGGAGAGTGAAGGGGACGCAGCTTTGGCTTCACATGTTTATATTTCTCGGGCCTTGTTTGGTATAATAAGGGGTTTTGAGGGGGGATAATCCTCATAGGGATTGGGTGAAACCATCCCCTCACCCAATCCCCTCAAAACTTCTTCCATCCTAATCCCCTAAAATCCCCTCTCTTCAAAGCGTCATTTGGTAGGTAGGGATCAGGGTCGGTACACAAACTCGTATCAGCATAGCCAAGCAGCAAGTCGAGCAAATTAGCACAGGTTATTAAAGATTCAATTTTTTACCGTAGCACATGAACAGTGCCGTTTTAAAATCAACATGCAATTCCTAGCATCCCAAAAAATCACAGCATTCCATGAGATACCGATGGAACAGTAGGTATTCGCTTAAATCAAACAACAACTGAAAAATGTCAATCTCCATTGTCGAACAGATCAAGTGACAATACAAGACATCACATAGAACAATTGCAAAAATAATTTAGATAAGCACTGTCGATCTCCATCTCCATGCCTTGCAAGCAGCCTTGACCTTAGCAGCCTCCTCTGAAATATTGTTGCAATAAACATAACATAGTATACTGCATTGTATACATTTATACGACAGCAAGTAGAACAAGGGAAATCAATCTTCGACAACGGTTTGCAAGACTTTCACTTCATGGATGTCTTGGATAGAAAAAAGAAAGTAAAGATTCAACACTAAGGACTGAAAATTATATATGTTTTTCTGAATACAGATTTAGTTTATCATCCAGAGAAATTAACAAAACTAAAGCATGGCAGCATTAAGCTCAGAAATAAATAATTGACAGACAACAACACAACCCAGAATGGGTCAGATCCATAGCATGTTAAACTAAGGTTGTGAACTTGAGGGCACTAAGCATGTTAAACTATAAAGCATGTCTAGATACAACTACTACAAACAGCAAGGTAGTCTCCTTTTGTATGCAGAAAACATATTTGAAGGTGTTAAGCTGCCAACTACTAGTACTAGTGAAGAAAAACCAGGAAACTAGAGAGAGGAGACCATGATTACCTCATGTCATTATTCTACCCAACAATGTAGAAAACTAAACCAAATTTCAAGTGTAAATTTCTAAGTTAATTCAAGTGGGAAATATTTGTTATAAATTAATTTCTAGGTTAATTGTACCAACAATGCAGAAGTCTGACAACTGGTGCAAATCTAGAATCTAAAACTAAGCCAACTGGTGTGTACAACAAGAGGCAGTAACCATGTCAAGAAGTCTGACACACAACATAAACTGAAGTTTCATGTAATTACACACTTTCTACCTAACAATACAGAAAACTAGAGCAAATTTGAGTGTTAGAGCAGAGAAGAGAAAACTAATTTGAGAAGGAAAAGGAATTATACCTCAAGGTAAACCTTTAATTTCTTCCTGAAGCCACATGATGGCCGTCTCTTGATCCACATCCGCCGAAGTGAGGAATGTCTCTCGGTTTTCAGCACTTTTGAATACTTTGTAAGCCTTTACTCTCTCGTGAGGTGCAATCTCTCTCATGTTGTGTAAAGCTACAATGCAATTGTTGATGGTGAATTTGTGCACATCTTTTGACTCGGCCCTTTCCTCCTTAGCTTGCTTTTATTTCATCTTTGCATATCTCTCAACGACTCCTACCATCCCATCATTCTTGTTAGGCTTCTTTACATTCTTCTGAGGATTTGTCCCTGAACCACCAGCACCAACAGCCCTCTTTGCATTCTCCACCACAACCCTCCTCTCAATTTCCACCTAGACCCTCCTCTGATTATCCACCTCATCCCCCCTCTCATTCTCCACTGGATCGAACATCTGCAAGTCATTGTCTTGCTGCTCACCACTTTCAGCTTCGTAGTGAGTACCACTTTCGACTTGTGTACGTAACATCTGGTTGTTGTGATGGCTCAAAAGTTGATGTGAAGTTGTAGGAGCCATCAACGATGTGTCATGTACAAAGCATTTAAGTAACCAATAAAATAATTCACTTGCGTAGATGGATTAGAGGCAATAAAAAAAGCAGCAAATGTATCATCATAAAGTTCACCAAGCTGGTCATAGAGAGGAAAGGACTTTGTCCTAAACTTCTTGATCTTTGGCCATGACTGCAAATACTGAATGCGAAATAATGAGTACCAACATGATTATGACCTGATGCAAAAGTGGGAAAGCAACTTACAATGATCATATTATCCCAAAGGTGTGCGTCAGCTTCTATCATGCATCTGTCCGAGTTTCAACCTGCACCACGTGCTTTTGGGCTTCCATGAGCAACTTATAATCTCTCTTCAGTTCTTTCTCTTTGTCTCGAATTTGAGTCTTTGTGAATTTTGTATGTGGGTGCCTAGAATGGAATAATTTGACCATTGCATTCCATGTTTTAGTCCCTGTCGTGGGGTTGTCACGGCAAGTACTTCCTCCGGGAAGCTAAGTTGTGGGGCCATTGGTGACTAGGATACAGGAGTTGGTTAATCTCGACGAGGGGACAAGGAGATTACCCAAGTTCGGCCCCTCTCGATGGAGGTAAATACCTACTTCCTGCTTGTTCTTATTGCTTTGGACTTGATGTCGATTACAAGGTTCCGATCTCGCTAACTCGAGACTCGGCGACTATGGGACTTGTGAGACTTGAGAGCTTATCGATCTAAAGTCCAGGACCCTCCTTATAAAGGCGGCCGGGTCCTTGGACTTACGGGCTATGCCGAGTTACACTTGAACACGGAGTCCTACTTCTAGGTCTTTGCCTTCCAAGTTGGTACTCCGAGTTGTATTGGGACTCCAGTCTTCGCCGTGTCCTTTCCCTTCTGCTAACCCGTGATGGGCCGGCCGGCTCATTCCCTGTCCAGCCCATGTGGCTTGAGGTATAACCCGGCTTGGGCCTTCTTGGTCTTGGCGGGTTCACTTTCCGGCTCCATGGGCCTACCTGGAAAGTATCCCCCCATCAGTAGCCCCCGAATTTATCTTGGGTGCAGTCTTGGCGTATTCGTCCGACTCCTTTTCTTCAACTTCTTTATTTGAAGCTACAAATCGGAAGTCGCCTGCTGCTAGCTCCAAGGTGAATTCCTACATACGTATACACGCCGACGGTAGAGAGAAGACGTGGGGGGAGGAACGTAGCGGGATTCCGGTGACGGGATTACACACAGTTTACCCAGCTTCGGATCACACGACGGTGGCGTGATACTACGTGATGCTATAAATCACGATAAGGCAATATGAGCCGATTACAATGATGTGGTGTGTATAGCCTGAAAGGCTTGGTCTATGAGGCTGTAGCTCGTGCCCTAAGGCTCCCGTAGTCCGGCTTATAAAGGCGGCCAGATCTAGGGCTTACAAGGAATGTCTACCGGCATAAGGAAATAGAAGTCCTAGACTAATACGGCTTAGTGGCTCCGTCTTGTGCTCCAAGTCGGATGGTTACTGGGCCTTCGTCTTGGGTCCTCCTTAGCCGGCTTTGCCTTCTCCTTGCGCTTCATCATACTGGGCCACCCGGTAAGCCAGCTGGCATTACCACCTATGGGCCACACTGGTATACTGGAATATGTACATGTCGATGATACCCCTATTGGGTATATCCCCGACATTAGCCCCCGGAAAGTTTTGAATTCTCCGGCGGCCGGCTTCTTCGGCGGGCTTGAAGTAGTTTCGCCTTTGTTTGTTTTGTCATGGTTAGACCAATGTAGAACTTGAAGCTTTGCCGAAGAAAGTAATCCGACATGTACTGCCGAACTGTCATCGTCTTAATTGACGTTTAAGACGGATTGACCAGGACGTCCGGGCTGATCGAGTTTATCATGCCGGCTTGTGTCTAGTGGAACTCGTCCGATTTTCATGCTTCTGAAGTAGACCGCGTCCAGTCTGCTTTCAGAATTGAGCTGTGCCCGCTGGTGCCGGCTTTATTGTCCATTGGGAACACAGTCAATTTGCATGTCTCAGAATCGAGTGTATTCCAAAGAGTGGATGAAGAAAAAACTCCATGTCCTGGTGGATGTAACCCCCGAGGCTCATGTCGGCTTATGAAGTAAGGCGGCATGAGACTCAGAAAATCCGATGGTTGTAGCCCCCGAGCGTCGAATCGAAGTACTTGACAGTCGGGTCGATGCTCAGTAGAACTTGCGTCATTGTAGATCCAATGGTTGTAGCCCCCGAGGCTCATGTCGGCTTATGAATTATGGCGGCATGAGACTCGACGCAGCCCCCGAGCTATCCATCAAAACTGTAGGTTTCGACAAACTGTAGCCCCCGAGGCTCATGTCGGCATGTGGCTTGATGAGAACATCTCGCCGGGTAACAGGGCGCAACGCCAATCTGTTTAAAACCCACGAGGCGGCTGAAGACGAGTCGGCTTGCAGGAGACGTCCTTGATGAAGCGAAAATAAACCACCTGTAGAATAGACAATAACTGCATTAAGCTGTACTTTTAATGCAAGCTGAACAATTGTAAGGCCTAAGCCGATAGTTTTTTCAACAAAAACATTGGGTTGCAGATTATCTGCAGTCCGCCTTTAAATTTTCTGGCTTATGCACTTTAGCCATATTTCATGTGTTAGCAAACTTCTAGCACAGAACATCTGCTGGGCAACAGGGATGCAATACCAAGCTGTTTAGACTCAGAACAATCGCCGGCTTTTGGTGCCGAAACACCTACTTAGGCGACCCAGCAAATAAGCGATCAGATGAATACTTTTAGACGGACAAAACGTTAGTTTGTAAGGCAACATGGCCAAAAAGCATCAGAAACATAACCACTAGCACGAAGCAAATTCGGGTTGACATTGATAGCTTAGTACATATGATCATCAGGAAATAAAAAATGGCATGATCTCGAAGAGCGAACCAGAATTTATTTCATAAGCATATATAATGTTAACGAGAGAATTGCTGAAAAACTTAGCTTTTGGTGCTCTTGGCGTTGATGACGCATAAGCCGGGATGCGGCGATAAGTAGGCCGCGACGGCAATTAAGCCGAACCGCAACGACGATTAGGCCGCAACGGCAAATTAAGTCGGACCCAACGACAAGTAGGCCACGATGGATCCGCCTAAGCCGGACATGGCGTAGATGACGATGAACTCGTCTAAACGAGGATAAAGAGAGAGGAAAAAAAATTGATTATTGTCGGGTTGTCACGTAAGCCGGAACAACGACGATTAATACATCGTGCCACATCAGCAATTAAGCTGGAACGCGACGACGGGTACGCCAAAAGACGCCATGCCGCGCCGGCAATTAAGCCGAAACGCGACGATAAATTCGTCAGAGAGGCGTCATGTTATGTTAGCAATTAAGCTGGACACGACAATAATTATGCCTAAAAAACATCGTCCGCGTCGACAATTAAGCCGGGACGCGATGACGGGTAAGCAAGAACGCGACGACGGGTATGCTGAAAAGGCGTCTTGCCGCGTCAGCAATTAAGCTGGATCGCGAGGATAATCGTGCCGAAATGGCGTCTTGCCGTGTCAGCAATTAAGCTGGAACGCGATGATAAGCCCATCGGAAAAAATGCGTCTGTGCCGTGTCGACCATGCCGAAACAGGCGAAACCGGCCAGATGCGATCTGGATGCGTCGGAGGGGACGAAGAAGTCGATCATGCCAAATCAGATGAGCCGGCTAGATGGATCTTGCCGATGATGATAATCGTTGATCCCGCCCGGATCATCGCCTTGACGCCTCTCCCCCCACGGTGGGCGCCAACTGTCGTGGTATTGTCGAATCTGGCCGGGATAGGGGTGCCATCCGGCTAGGTATACACGCCGATAGTAGAGAGAAGACATGGGGGGAGGAACGTAGCGGGATTCCGGTGACGGGATTACACACAGTTTACCCAGCTTCGGATCACACGACGGTGGCGTGATCCTACGTGCTGCTATAAATCACTATAAGGCAATATGAGCCGATTACAATGATGTGGTGTGTATAGCCTGAAAGGCTTGGTCTATGAGGCTGTAGCTCGTGCCCTAAGGCTCCCGTAGGCCGGCTTATAAAGACGGCCAGATCTAGGGCTTACAAGGAAAGTCTACCGGCATAAGGAAATAGGAGTCCTAGACTAATACGGCTTAGTGGCTCCGTCTTGTGCTGCAAGTCGGATGGTTACTGGGCCTTCGTCTTGGGTCCTCCTTAGCCGAATTTGCCTTCTCCTTGCGTTTCATCATACTGGGCTGCCCGGTAAGCCAGCCGGCATTACCACCTGTGGGCCACCCTGGTATACTGGAATATGTACATGTCGATGATACCCCTATTGGGTATATCCCCGACACCTGTTCTTCCGCCAGCTCCTTGCACACTACAAGCTCCGCATTCATGACCTCACCCCCAACTCTATCCTCTTCTAATTTTGTCACCCTCTATGAAGATTATCTTCAAATCAAGCTGGATTTAGACTTCTGGTTTGAACTCTTTTATTGCAAACCTCAACCTGAAACCTCTGGCGGTGCTTTTCTTCAATGTGGAGCTGTTGCTCTGCAACGACACCAAGGCTCTCCTTTCCCTAAGCCTATTTTCCCAGTCATGTCAAAGACTGGCAAAGATCTTTCTTCTATTGCAAGGACACATCTCCTAAGAATGAGCCCCGCCTCCCCAACTTCTCTTCTGACCGTTTGAAAGCAACTCCCGTCATGAAGGAAAGGTGCTCGAAGGAGGCTCGCCCCAAGGTCGAGGCCTTGATGTGCCGACTCCGTGCCCTCGTGGCGCACGGTCTTATTGGTATGGATCTGGTGCTGTGTTGGACTACCTGGAGGATCCAGCCCCTCGGCCCCAGGACTCGGATGATTGTTGACTACTCTTGGTGTGTTACTGACAACCTTCGGATGACTAAAAAGCAAGCCAGTAAGACTGAAATCAACTGTTTGGTTAAGAAGCTGACTGGCAAGATGATTAAGGACCAAGAAGGCTTTGGTCTTTCGCCTTTTTGCGTTACAACTCCTCCACCAGTGGTAAGTCTTATTCCATTTGCAATCTCAACTCATTTTTGTATAGCTTCAACTCCTTTTTCATCTCACAATCTTTTTTTCTGAACTCTGCATAGTTGGATGCCGACTGGTGGAAAGCGACTCCCGATTCTGAGGGAGCTGAAGAAGAAATAGCCGGAGCCGATGGCAATGATGGCGCTGATGAAGAAAACCAGGAGTCCTCGCCCGAGGCTCCTGTCGTTACTGGCACGGGACCCTCCAACTCGGACCCGCCCACTGCTGCGACGACTTCCTCTAGGGAGTCGTCAAGTGACAAGGACCCGGCCCCGACTCCTCCAAAGAACACCAGGAAGAGGGTCCAGACCGGCATTGCAAAGGTGCCTTTCTCACGCCTTCCTTCAACTCGAAGTCCAATTATTAAAGATGATAAACCAACACAAGGCGTGGAGGCTGTGAAGAAAAGGAAGCTGCGAAGCGACGGGACAGCTGATGCTCCACTTGTCATACTGATAGCGCGAGAGGTGTTAATCAATCACGCTTCGTTGGGCACCCCAAGAGGAAGGTTTGAGGAGCACATCAGCAAGTTTTCCCTCAGTTAGAAACCAAGGTTATCGAACCAGTAGGAGTGAGGAATGCTTCATAAGGTTGTCCACAACTGCAATGGCGCCAGAAAATGTGCTTGGCATGTTGATAGCAACGGTACCAGAAAAAGAGCTGTTGCAGGGGAGACAGTGGAACCTGCAGAACACAATCAAACTACTTTGCCCCAACGAAGCAGTGAGGTTGTCAATCTCACCGGCCTTGCTGAATATAAAGGATTAAATGTATGTGTGGAAGGAAGCTTGTCTGCAGTAAATGAAAGCAGTAGAGCAGTTGATTTAATTGCAGATGTAAAAGAATAGACCGGGGTCCACAGTTCACTAGTGGTGTCTTCTCCATAAATAAAATACTAAACATGCTGGGTAACAAATTACAGCTGGGCAATTGACAGAATAGAGAATGCATGACAATGCATGAACATTGCATAATACAGAGGATGATGATGTCTATATGAGATGCTTTGGGCATTACGACAAAATACATAGATAGCTGTTCCAAGCATACACCTATGCCTAAATAGTCCACCTTTGAGATAACATACCGTAAAATCTCTCTAGTATTAAGTTGCAAGCAACAGACAATTGCATGAAGAACTGTGCATAAAGTTTACTCCCTAGTAGCAACGGCACTCCCCCGTCCTTATATGTTTCTGTCACTCAAGCCAAGGCACACAGGGACCGAACCCACTATCTAGCATAAATACTCCCTCTTGGAGATACAAGCAACTACTTGATCAAGGCAATTACAAGTACCGGAAAGCATGCAAGATCACAAATAACATAGACATGATAATATCAATAATCAATATCACAAGGTACTTCTCTATTCATCGGATCCCAGCAAACACAACATGTAGCATTACAATAAGATGATCTTGATCATGATAGGCAGCTCACAAGATCTAAACATGATAGCACAAGAGGAGAAGACTTGATGAGGACATCCCTAGTGTGTCTACTACTTCTCCAATTGAAGATGTTGCTGTCCAAGATAATTCCAAAGAAGTGAGACTTGGTCCAATGACAAGGTCAAGAACCAAGTTGATAGAACAACAGGTGAATTCACTCCTAGCTGATTGTGATAATTTAATTGATGAGAATTTTATACTACCTAAGTCTATGCATTTATGTGTGATTAGGTTTGTTGATAACACAAGTGCTAATGGAGGGGAACATCAAGACATGAAGGCATGTGAAGGCGCATGAAATCATGGAGACACATGAAGGCCATAATATTACAAGTGTGAAGACTTCATATTTTATATATCCATATGGGCCTGCGTGTCACCTAGGCCGAACCCATCATGGGTCGGTTTGTATCTTTCCTTAAGTGAATTAGAGTCCAGTCCAAGTTGGAGAAGGAGTGCTTGCGCAAGGGACTTGTGGCCGCACCCCCTCTCCCTTAAGTAGCTGCCACCTGCGTGTGGAAGAGTTAGAACAAGTTTAAACCAAAAACCCTAGCCTCCAGATTGTAAGCTGAAGCTTTCATCTTGAAGTAATACCATTGCAAATCTTACGTGCTATCTTGTTGTTCCATTGGGAATAAGGGGATACAGGACCACTTGTGATCTTTGATTGCATGTGCAAGAGTGTGTAGTTGAGAATAGCTAAAGGGATTGATTGTTGTTGCATTGGCAGCAGGGATTAACCACGGTGAGATCTCAGTGTAGCACTAGTTATCAAGTTACCAATCATCCACAAACCATCCACCTCAAATTCGTGTTGCTCACAAGAGAAGATCGGGCCACCCCTTATCATCTTGGTATCAGATTCTCGGGTTTCCTCGGTGAGCGTTTTTCTTTTCCCTAGATTTGAGTGTTTTTATTACCTATACAGAAAAAGCCAAAAATATTAGGGTTCGAACTTGCCATAGCCTTAGATCACACCAATTTACATAGTTTAATTGCTGTTTGAGTTGGTGTTCTTGTGTCCCTGTTTTTCTTTTTCTAGTCCTCGAGTCTTAGGTTTAGGGTTTAGGTTGTTTCCGAGTTTTTGTTCTACTTTTGTTTCGAGTCCACAAATCAAAAAATTCCAAAAAGAGTAGTGTTCCGAGTTGCTTTTCCTATCCGAGTGGAGATCAAGTTGCTGCCCCGGCACAACAATTGCCGTTTTTTCCTGCCGCGCGTTTCAATCCTACTTCTACTCGGAATCGGTTCCCTGCCGCGGCACCAAAAACGCGTGAAAACGCTGCCGCGCCGTGTTCTACTTCTACTCGGATCCGATCCCTGCCGCGACACAGAAAAGAGCTGTTTTCTCTGCCGCGTCGGCACGTTTTCGAGCAATTTTCTGCCACGTTTCTTTAGCGTGTTCCCTTGTGTTTTTCATTGCCACTTTCACTAGGTTTCCGATCCGTCTCTCTGAGAACCATAGACACAGCCTATCTACACATAAAATTAGGAGCTTACCCATAAGACTAGCTCTTTTATTTGCTCACAGGCTGCTCAATAGATTGGTTGCTCGGTTTTGTGTTGCTGTGAAAAAATTTTGCTCCGCGGTGCGACATATTGTGGCCAAGAGAGAAGTGCTACAGTGAAAAAATCAATTTTTGCTACAGTACCGTGAGGAATATTGCTATATCCAAAGAGAGTTTACAAAAAAAAAAAAAGAGAGAGAAAAGAGAAAATTCAAAAGAGGCCGAAAGTTTTATACAAGTTGGAGAGTGGAGCTATTTTTTATCATCTTGACACCACTTTGAGCAATCTTGTGCCTGTTTTCTCTTGAGCATAGCTAGTGTCTTTCGAGTGCATTGCAAAATTTCCATCCATATATTTGCTTTGCCACATTTGTCTCCATCTTTTGTGTGAGTTCTATAGGTGTGTTTTGACATCATCACAAGCAGCAAATTAGGCCTTGTTATTTTGGTGTGTTAGGTTTCCCTAAGCCAAGCTCCACCAAATAGCCTGTTTGCCGTGTGACACTTGATATCCTGGTTATTCTCTTCTCACACTTGGTACATCCTTCATTGATACTTGTTGGTAAGTAAATCCTTTTCACTTTGGAACAAGCAAAGATACACTATTATTTGNACAACCAAAAGGGCGTCCAAGCATAGATCAAGCTACACGAAGAAATGGGACGAACTCAAGGCCGACCTCGCCAAGTTGAAGAACGAGCGCGACACCGACAATACCAACTTCGAGCAAGCCAAGCTCAAGGCCAACGCCGATTGCGATAAGTTCTTGGCCGACCTCAAGACCATCCGCGAGGAGTTCATTGCCGGGTTATCCAAGTTCTTCACGCCCTCACATGACTCTTCACCGAGCTTATCGTCGACGCCCCTACAAGTTGGTGACCAAGAAGATGGCGAGAAGACGGTCGAGCATGGGATTTTCCCTTCGACCAAGGAGGCGAGCATGGAGGATGCGTCCACTATGGATGTCGAGTCAAGTGGAGATGCCGAGCATGGGATGTTCCCTTCGGCAAAGGAGTCGAGTGATGATGCCCACCCTACGGCATTCACCTTTGGAGGCGAAAAGGTTGAGGAGGTTGAGCATGGGAGTTTCCCTTCAACCAAGGTGGCGATTGGAGTTGAGCATACCGAGCCTATCTGATGAGGACATCCCTAGTGTGTCTACTACTTCTCCAATTGAAGATGTTGCTGTCCAAGATAATTCCAAAGAAGTGAGACTTGGTCCAATGACAAGGTCAAGAACCAAGTTGATAGAACAACAGGTGAATTCACTCCTAGCTGATTGTGATAATTTAATTGATGAGAATTTTATACTACCTAAGTCTATGCATTTATGTGTGATTAGGTTTGTTGATAACACAAGTGCTAATGGAGGGGAACATCAAGACATGAAGGCATGTGAAGGCGCATGAAATCATGGAGACACATGAAGGCCATAATATTACAAGTGTGAAGACTTCATATTTTATATATCCATATGGGCCTGCGTGTCACCTAGGCCGAACCCATCATGGGTCGGTTTGTATCTTTCCTTAAGTGAATTAGAGTCCAGTCCAAGTTGGAGAAGGAGTGCTTGCGCAAGGGACTTGTGGCCGCACCCCCTCTCCCTTAAGTAGCCGCCACCTGCGTGTGGAAGAGTTAGAACAAGTTTAAACCAAAACCCTAGCCTCCAGATTGTAAGCTGAAGCTTTCATCTTGAAGTATTACCATTGCAAATCTTACATGCTATCTTGTTGTTCCATTGGGAATAAGGGGATACAGGACCACTTGTGATCTTTGATTGCATGTGCAAGAGTGTGTAGTTGAGAATAGCTAAAGGGATTGATTGTTGTTGCATTGGCAGCAGGGATTAACCACGGTGAGATCTCAGTGTAGCACTAGTTATCAAGTTACCAATCATCCACAAACCATCCACCTCAAATTCGAGTTGCTCACAAGAGAAGATCGGGCCACCCCTTATCATCTTGGTATCAGATTCTCGGGTTTACTCGGTGAGCGTTTTCTTTTCCCTAGATTTGAGTGTTTTTATTACCTATACAGAAAAAGCCAAAAATATTAGGGTTCGAACTTGCCATAGCCTTAGATCACACCAATTTGCATAGTTTAATTGCTGTTTGAGTTGGTGTTTTTGTGTCCCTGTTTTTCTTTTTCTAGTCGTCGAGTCTTAGGTTTAGGGTTTAGGTTGTTTCCGAGTTTTTGTTCTACTTTTGTTTCGAGTCCTCAAATCAAAAAAAATTCCAAAAAGAGTAGTGTTCCGAGTTGCTTTTCCTATCCGAGTGGAGATCAAGTTGCTGCCCCGGCACAACAATTGCCGCTTTTTCCTGCCGCGCGCTTCAATCCTACAATTGCCGCTTTTGCTACAGTACCGTGAGGAATATTGCTATATCCAAAAGAGAGTTTACAAAAAAAAAAGAGAGAGAAAAGAGAAAATTCAAAAGAGGCCGAAATTTTTACAAGTTGGAGAGTGGAGCTATATTTTTATCATCTTGACACCACTTTGAGCAATCTTGTGCCTGTTTTCTCTTGAGCATAGCTAGTGTCTTTCGAGTGCATTGCAAAATTTCCATCCATATATTTGCTTTGCCACATTTGTCTCCATCCTTTGTGTGAGTTCTATAGGTGTGTTTTGACATCATCATAAGCAGCAAATTAGGCCTTGTTATTTTGGTGTGTTAGGTTTCCCTAAGCCAAGCTCCACCAAATAGCCTGTTTGCCGTGTGACACTTGATATCCTGGTTATTCTCTTCTCACACTTGGTACATCCTTCATTGATACTTGTTGGTAAGTAAATCCTTTTCACTTTGGAACAAGCAAAGATACACTATTATTTGCTGGTTTGAGTGAGTTGTGAGAGAACACCACATCCCATTATTATTTTGTTTTCACTAACATCTTAATCAATGGATGCTGCTAGTGATCTTGTTGTGCAGGATAAGAAGAACCCTGAGGATACGGTCAAGTGGAATGAGTATGAAGCATTAAGAGAAACCATGTATAGAAAAATTGCTGCTGAGATAGAGAGGAGTGATGATAGTTTGCGGGAGGAGTTGAACACTTTGGACCTCAAAATTGAAGCTGCTGCTACGCAAGAATCTGTGAATATTTTACAAGAGGCCGTGACCAATTTGACCCGACAAGTTGCAAATTTAACAACACTCTTGGAGAATAATAACAATCAACGGCGAGTTCCACCCAATGCTGCTGATTTGCATGGCCGTGGCAATTTGCATGGTGGCCGTGGAGGAGTTGCTGCAAGGGGGATCCAATTGGAACATAACCGAGAGGATGATGGTTTAGGTAAACCAAAATTTTCTATTCCTACTCTCACTTGTGATGCTGAAGATGTAGAAGAATACTTGATGTGGGAGCTGAAAATTGAGAAGCTTTGGAGATTGCATGACTATTCTGAAGAGAGAAAAATTAAGCTTGCTTCTTCTGGTTTTGAGGGTTATGCACTTTTGTGGTGGGATAGCCTCACTGAATTGAGGGCTGAAGCAGAAGACCCTGAAGTTGCTACATGGGGAGAGATGAAACAATTGCTTCGGGACAGGTTTGTACCCAAAAATTATATTAGAACTCTCTATGATAAGCTACAGCAATTGAAGCAAGGTACAAAATCAGTGGATGCATATTACAAAGAGATGGAGTTGATTCTCCAAAGAGCTCGGGTTAGAGAAGCTCCTGACCAAACAATGCAAAGGTTTCTTTCTGGTTTGCAATTTAAAATTAAGAGCATTGTGAGGCATACACAATACACTGATATGACAGATTTGTTACATCAAGCAAGAGAAGCTGAAAAGAGGTTGGCTGAGGAAGCACAAATGAGTACAAGGAGGAGTTTCCCACCGAAAAATTCGGTTGTTTCACCATCAACACCTCCAGCTGCTCCAACCCGAAGTGTTCCTAGTTCAAAACCTGAGAGTAGTAATTCTGGTACAAGGAAAACAACCCCACCTACGACAAACACTACTACACGAAATAGAGATATGTTTTGTCATACATGTGGAGGTAAGGGACATTTTAAGAAAGAATGTCCTAATAAAAAGGTCATGATTCTTAATGTTGATGATGAGTATGAGACAGGAGATGATGCTGATCCTAATGAGGATGATATATATGATGATGATGATGGTCCTCTTGATGCCGTTGCTTCACATTATCCAACTATTGTTTGCACACAAGCTTTGAGTGTTGTTCCAAGTGAAGAGAGTCAAAGGTGCAATTTATTCCAAACTAAAGCAGTTGTAGGTCCCCAAATGGCTTGCAAGGTGATTATTGATGGAGGAAGTTGCAGAAATTTGGCTAGCAAAGAATTGTGTGCAAGGCTCAAGCTGAAGTATATTCCGCACCCACACCCTTATTATATTCAATGGTTGAGTGACAAAGAAGAAATTAAGGTGTGCCATATGGTGAGAGTGGAATTTCAGATTGGACCATATAAGGATACAATTGAGTGTGATGTGGTTCCTATGTCAGTTTGTCACATGTTGTTGGGCAGACCGTGGCAGTTTGACAGGAAGGTTATTCATGATGGGAGAGCCAACACATATACTTTGAAATGGCACAACAAGGACATTATAATGAGGCCTATGACACCGCAGCAAATTGTTAATGAGTCTAGACAAAAAACTGAAGTGCATTTAGAAAAGGAGAGTGATAGGCAAGAAAAGAGTGAAAACAATTTTTCTGTGGGAGAAAACAAACCTAGGCCGAGTGGTAAAAGTAAGGGAGTGAGCCTTTTAACAATGTATGCAACCAAGATGATTTGAGAGAGTTTCGTGAGGATCCTAGCTTAGTACCTATAGTGCTCATGCATAAGGGGGAAATTTTAGTTTCTAATGACATGACTCCTCTTTCTATTGGTGTTTCTACTGTCTTGCAGGATTTTGGTGATGTTTTTCCAAAGGAGGTGCCCTCGGGACTGCCACCATTGAGAGGGATTGAGCACCAAATTGACCTTATTCCTGGTGCTACATTACCAAACCGAGCTCCCTATAGAACGAATCCCCAAGAGACCAAGGAAATTCAGAGACAAGTACAAGAGCTTTTGGACAAAGGTTATATTCGAATAAGCCTTTCTCCTTGTGCTGTTCCTGTTATTTTAGTTCCTAAGAAAGATGGTACATGGCGCATGTGTGTGGATTGTAGAGCAATTAACAACATCACTATAAGATATAGACATCCTATACCTAGGTTGGAGGATATGCTTGATGAATTGAGTGGTGCTGCTGTTTTCTCTAAAATTGATTTGCGTAGTGGTTATCATCAAATTAGGATGAAAGAGGGGGATGAATGGAAAACAGCCTTTAAAACAAAATTTGGTTTATATGAGTGGTTAGTAATGCCTTTTGGATTAACTAATGCACCTAGTACTTTCATGAGATTAATGAACCATGTTTTGAGAAATTTTATTGGCAAGTTTGTGGTAGTTTATTTTGATGATATTCTCATATATAGCCACAATGAACATGAACACATTGATCATATAAGACAAGTCTTGCAAGTGCTAAGAGAAAATAAATTATTTGGTAATCTTGAGAAGTGCACTTTTTGCAAAGATAAGGTCATATTTCTTGGATATGTTGTCTCTAAGCATGGGATAGAAGTAGATGAGTCTAAGATTGAAGCAATTAAAAATTGGTCTATACCCATGAATGTGAGTCAAGTGAGAAGTTTTTTAGGCCTTGCTGGATTTTATAGAAGATTTGTGAAAGATTTTAGCACCATAGCTG
This sequence comes from Puccinellia tenuiflora, assembly GCA_012064385.1. NCBI lineage: Eukaryota > Viridiplantae > Streptophyta > Magnoliopsida > Poales > Poaceae > Puccinellia > Puccinellia tenuiflora. Next base: position 614,913 of record QRDG01000706.1, read on the forward strand.
CCCCTTTGAATGATTTGACTAAGAAAGGTGTGGAATTTGTGTGGGGGGTTGCTCAAGATATTGCTTTTGATACTCTGAAAAATATGTTGATTTCGGCTCCATTATTGATGCTTCCTAATTTTCATAAACAATTTGAAATTGAATGTGATGCTAGTGGCATAGGTATTGGAGGTGTATTAATGCAAGATAAGAAACCACTTGCTTATTTTTCTGAGAAGTTGCATGGTGCTCAATTGAATTATTCTGTCTATGATAAGGAATTGTATGCTCTTGTTAGAGTTCTTCAAGTTTGGAAACATTATTTATGGCCAAAGGAATTTATAATACACTCTGATCATGAGGCTTTGAAATTTTTGAAGAGTCAATCTAATCTTAATAAAAGACATGCTAAATGGGTAGAATTCATTGAATCGTTTCCATACATTATTAAATACAAGAAAGGATTAGAGAATGTGGTAGCTGATGCTTTGTCAAGAAAGAATATGTTACTCACCAAATTAGATGTCCAAGTTTCGGGTTTGGAGAGTTTGAAATCTCTATATGCTGATGATAATGAGTTTTCTATGCCTTACACTAAATGTTCTACTGTCAAGGCTTGGGATAAATATCACCTACATGATGGCTTTCTTTTTAGAGCTAACAAATTATGTGTTCCCGAGTGTTCTTTGCGTTTGTTGTTATTGCAGGAATCTCATAGTGGTGGATTAATGGGACACTTTGGACGTGAGAAAACATTGCTCATGTTAGCTGAAAATTATTACTGGGCACATATGAGGCGTGATGTGTACAGATTTGTGCAACGTTGCATCACATGCAATAAAGCAAAATCCAAGTTGAAGCCTCACGGTTTGTATACTCCTCTACCTGCACCTACTACACCTTGGGAAGATATTAGTATGGATTTTGTGCTAGGTTTACCAAGGACTAAAAGAGGACATGATTCTATATTTGTGGTAGTGGATAGATTCTCTAAGATGTCACATTTTATTGCCTGCCACAAAAGCGACGATGCGTCGCATATTGCTAATCTGTTTTTCAGGGACATTGTGAGATTACATGGAGTGCCAAGGACAATTGTTTCTGATCGTGATGTCAAGTTCATGAGTTACTTTTGGAAGACATTGTGGGGAAAGCTGGGAACAAAGCTACTGTTTTCAACTACATGTCACCCACAAACTGATGGACAAACTGAAGTGGTGAATAGAACATTGTCAACATTATTAAGAACCATGATCAAGAAGAATTTGAAAGAGTGGGAGGACTGTTTGCCACATGTTGAATTTGCATACAACAGGGCTGTTCATTCCACTACTCAACTTTGTCCTTTCGAGGTGGTCTATGGGTTTAAGCCTATTACACCACTTGATTTATTACCACTTCCCATACAAGAGAGAACAAACATGGAGGCATCCAAACGGGCTGATTTTGTGAGGAAAATTCATATGAAGACTAAGGAGGCCATAGAGAAGAAAGGGAAGTATGTGGCTGATAGAATAAACAAGAAAAGGAAGGAGGTATTGTTTCAGCCAGGAGATATGGTTTGGGTACACTTTAGAAAGGACAGATTTCCAACATTGAGAAAATCCAAATTGATGCCTCGAGGTGCTGGTCCTTACAAAGTGCTTGCAAAAATAAATGACAATGCATACAAGATAGACCTTCCAATTGATGACTTTGGTGTGAGCAATTCTTTCAATGTTGCTGATTTGTCACCATACATTGGAGATGATCTTGCATCGAGGACGATGCCTTTTCAAGGGGGGGAGGATGATGAGGACATCCCTAGTGTGTCTACTACTTCTCCAATTGAAGATGTTGCTGTCCAAGATAATTCCAAAGAAGTGAGACTTGGTCCAATGACAAGGTCAAGAACCAAGTTGATAGAACAACAGGTGAATTCACTCCTAGCTGATTGTGATAATTTAATTGATGAGAATTTTATACTACCTAAGTCTATGCATTTATGTGTGATTAGGTTTGTTGATAACACAAGTGCTAATGGAGGGGAACATCAAGACATGAAGGCATGTGAAGGCGCATGAAATCATGGAGACACATGAAGGCCATAATATTACAAGTGTGAAGACTTCATATTTTATATATCCATATGGGCCTGCGTGTCACCTAGGCCGAACCCATCATGGGTCGGTTTGTATCTTTCCTTAAGTGAATTAGAGTCCAGTCCAAGTTGGAGAAGGAGTGCTTGCGCAAGGGACTTGTGGCCGCACCCCCTCTCCCTTAAGTAGCCGCCACCTGCGTGTGGAAGAGTTAGAACAAGTTTAAACCAAAAACCCTAGCCTCCAGATTGTAAGCTGAAGCTTTCATCTTGAAGTATTACCATTGCAAATCTTACGTGCTATCTTGTTGTTCCATTGGGAATAAGGGGATACAGGACCACTTGTGATCTTTGATTGCATGTGCAAGAGTGTGTAGTTGAGAATAGCTAAAGGGATTGATTGTTGTTGCATTGGCAGCAGGGATTAACCACGGTGAGATCTCAGTGTAGCACTAGTTATCAAGTTACCAATCATCCACAAACCATCCACCTCAAATTCGAGTTGCTCAAAAGAGAAGATCGGGCCACCCCTTATCACTATCCCTATGTGCTTGAATGATGAGATGGTACCAATCCCATGTGAGAGTGAGAGCCACCTAGCCCACTTGAGTGAGAGTGCAAGTGAGTTGAGTGCCTTCACCATTAGCGAGATTGAGTGCCTCCATTTTGAGGGAATGAGGGATACACCACTTGAGTTGGGAGAGGTAGTGGATAGGTCAAGTGAGGCCATTTCGATTTCTAACAACTTACCCTCTACCTCTAGTGTGTTCTCTCAGGTTCTACTAGGTTCCATGGATGATGAGACGCCAAGCCTCGACATGATGGTGCCTATGATGGAGAAGATGTACATGGAGGATGAAGACGATGCCACCCCATGCTTACATGAAGATGTGCAAGTCGGCCACATGGATGCCGCTACCTCTACCACAACACCTACTTCTCATGAGCGGGACTACAAAGGTACGCATATGGGTGTTGATGATGCCATGATCCCACTAGTGGACATGATGACTTGTGATTGCTTGCATGATGTGGATGTTTCTTTCGATGTCACCTATGATTCTTTCATATTCCCATGTGATACCTTGTTCCAAACCAATGTTGATCATGTGGAATTTCCTATGTGTGATGATCTTACCACATGCATGCCTTGCTATGAATCTTTCCAATTTTCTCCCATTGTTGCATCCAAGAAGTTGAACAATTTCTCTTTCCAATGCTTGGTTTGCAATAATGTTGATATGATGTCTTATGAGAATTCCCCCATAGCTTTCTCAAAATTTGGAGATTATTCCTTTTGCCATGTTGAGAATTTACCCTTCCTTTTGCATATTGACCAATCACATATGTCATGCATTCCTTTTGATATTGGTGTGTTTGGTGATGTGCAAATGGATAGATGCATCATAATGGATGATGCATTCATGTACCATGCACACAATTTCTTTTTATGGAATTTCGTGTGTAATGGCTCATGCTTCATAATGTCAACTTCAACTGAACATGAGTTGACAAAAAGAGCTCTTGAGAGCATTTACCATGAGAGTTGTGGCTCCGACCAATCTCTATTTCCTTTTCCATGTTTTGCATCGAACAAATTGAACAATTGCTCTTTCCTTTGGTTCACGTGCAAACATGTGAGTGCTTTGGTTTTCCTTTTTGACATTCATGCTCCCTTGATCTTCCTTGTAGATGATTTATGTGTTGCCGCAAACTTGATGAGCAATTTCTCTTTCCTTATGTTTGTTGGTCACCATAATGATATTTTGAGCATGTCTTGTCATGAGGCCTTGGGATGTTATCTTCTTGGTGTTGCAACAAAATTGATGAGCAGTTTGCACCCATGATGGCGATGATAGAGCCTCTCTCACCTTGTGTGGTTCACAAACCTCTCTTGCCGACGCTTTCAATGCAATGAACATCATATGGTTCAAAATGAGATAGCTATCTTAGCCTTCTCAAATTTTCTTGGAGATTTTGTGTTCCCAAATTTTGAGGATGTTTGGACGAGTTGTTGGCACATTGACCTTGCATTTGTATTCCATCCCATATATTTGTGTTATGCTAATGGTGTTATGAACAAATTTGGACATGTCATCAATGATGTGCTCCTCTATCATGCACACACATATTTTGCTTGGTCTTTGGTGCGTATAGGTATCAATAGCGGCATGGTGACTTCCACTTCAACGTTGAGACATCTATCTCCTTCACTTGATGAGGACGTGCTAGCGTCGTGGACTGACGCTTTTCGAAGGAGGGGGAGATGGTGTAGCCCAACCCACGTCCATCACCATGACAAGCCATCCGACACATGCCAAGTCACCATGGGAGTCAAAGGTGAACTCCTTCCTCTTCGAGATCTCATTTCCTACCATTTGGAATGGTATACTACTTGAGCATCCGCCCGTTTGCATTGCTAGGTTTGACACGATGGATACGAAGCCGATGGGAGGTGCCGAGGAAGCCCAAGAGTTGATTTCATCCAAGGCGTACGCGTGGATGAGGAGGAGGAAGCGTCAAGGCAGAAGCTCAAGGCAGGAGCCAGCCGGCCTCCAGGCCGGTCACCCACCAGACACCGCCGGCCTCCAGGCCGGCCCAGGCCGCCCCCCAGGCCGGTCCCCCACCAGACGCCGCCGGCCTCCAGGCCGGCCCCCCAGGCCGGTCCCCCACCAGACGCTGCCGGCCTCCAGGCCGGCCTAGACCGGCCCCCAGGCCGGCCTAGACCGGCCCCCAGGCCGGTCCCCCACCAGACGACGCCGGCCTCCAAGCCGGCCCAGGCCGGCCCCCAGGCCGGACCCCCACCGTTTTGTACTAGACTATAAATAGCTTTCCCCCTTTTCCATTTGAGGTAGAGAAGAATGAACTAGAGTTGAGCGTTGCTCCTTCCCGTGATGGGTTCCTCCGAGGAGGATGATGAATCTCTTGTTGTAGCTACTCTTTCACTTAGGTGTCTCTAGTAGTGCAAACCAATCTTTCACTGTGGTGATTCTATTGGATCGGTGGACCGGCCGGTAAGAGGAATCGGTTTCATTAAGCATGTTGTTGACTTGGGTTTTGGGATCCGGAGGCTGCTCCGTTGGGGGTTTGTTGCCGGGTGATTCTCCCTTGTAGGCTTCGCGAGTTACCCCCACGATTTGCCCTTTTTCCCCTCGTGTTCTTCGTTTCCACCTCCGTGTTCTTCGTGTTCATCCTCTTCCCCGCCTCAAATCCGTGAAGATCGGGCCAACCCCGTACATCACTTGAACTGTGTGTTGGATCTTCACGGTGCCGGATTCACTAAGCCATTGCACATGGTAAGGATTGGGGTGCTTCTTGTACGTCAAGTTGAGTTTCTCACATAGCTCCTTGCTTGCCAAGTTGTGACAACTCCCACCATCAATGATTACCTTGATTGATTTGCCGTTGATGCCGGCCTTGGTTTGGAACAAGTTGCATCTTTGAGCGTCATCACCTTGGTTGATTGTAGACAAGACTCGAGTGACAACTAGAGTGGGGTTGGGGTCACCATCACAATAGATGTAGTCATCGTCGTCATCCAAGCTTTGCATCGTGGCCACCTTGTTCAGTGCGTGGTACTCATCTTCACTCATGGACTCATAGTCTCCATTGTCATTGACTATCATCACCTTCTTGTTGGTGCATTCAAATGACTTGTGCCCTGGACCTCCACACTTGTAGCAAGTGATATATGACTTGACGGCTTGTGGTGAGGGCGTCGTCTTCTTGGAGGTGGTAGTGGGTTGAGGTGTAGAATTTTTGGCATTGCCTTGAGCTTGGACTTGAGTCATGGGTTGTGTTGATGATGAAGCTCTACCGGTGAAGAAGGACTTGGCCTTGACATACTTGAGCTCTTCGGCGACTTGGCGTTCAGCCTTCATGGCTTGATGAACGAGCTCAACAAGGTTCTCATAAGGTTGGAATTCCACTATCTTCTTGATGGGGTACGTGAGGCCGTTCAAGAAGCGTGGCATTGATTGTTCCTCGGACTCTACAATGTGTGCACGGGAGAGAGTGGACTCCATCTCCTTGTAGTACTCGTCGACCGTCTTGAGACCTTGCTTGAGTTCTTGTAGCTTCTTGTACAAATCGTGCGCATAATGATGTGGCACAAAGCGCTTGTGCATTTCCTTCTTCATGTCATTCCATGTGTCGATTGGGTCTTCAAACGATGCTTCGAGTTGTTCCCACCATAGTTGCGCATAGCCTTTGAACTCGAGGGATGCGAGGTCAACTCGCTTGTCTTGCGGCACCTTGTAGTCTCGAAATAGTTTGGAGACCTTGGATTCCCATGCAATGTAGTCTTCCGGGTCGTTGGTGCCATGGAACTTAGGAATGACGAGCTTGGGAGGATTGAAACGGTTTTTGTGATCATCCTCATCATCATCATCATGGTGGCGATGGCGGTCTCGGTGACGATGCCTTGGGTGGTGGTGTGGAACATAATCCCCGTCATCTTCAATATCAACATGATTGTCGGCCAATGGCACTCGGCGGGCTTGATGTGGAGGTAGATCATGACGATGATGTCGATTGTCCTCATGGCGGTGTGGGGGATCCAAGTTAACATTTGGAATTGGAATTTCTTGTCGATGGCGATCTTGATGTTGTTGATGGTGTACGATCGCTTGGGGGTGCGGCTCTTCTTGACGATGTTGGTCTTGGTGTTGGTGTTGGTCCAAGTTCGCTTGTTGATTAGGCATCTCTTGGCGATGGCGCTCTTGGCGATGGCGATGCCCTTGATCATTCTCACTCCGTGCGTGGCTTCTTGCGGTGGAGTCGCGAGAGCTTCGTGAACTTGACCTTGAAGAGCGACTATGATCTCGCTCGAGGAGCTTGCTCATGGAATCTTGGATTTGAGCAAAGCGCTCATTGTTTTCATGTTGAGCGGCTTGATGGCGCTCCTCATAGCGACGTAAGTTGTCGTCGATGTACCTCCTAAGGGCCTCCGCTTGTTTGCCGAAGTCGGCGTCTTGTTCTTCCCTAGCCATGAGAAGCAAACACAAGTGATATGTGGAATATGTTGTGGCTAATAACCGCTCTTACCTTGGTTGATAGTATTGGACCAATGGCCTACCTTCCGAGACAAAGGTGTCACAAGAGTAAGAGTTGGTTGATTAGTGATCCAAAAGCGACTCACACACACACTTATGAGGAGCTTAGGTATGGTAAAGTGGCAAGAAATCGAAACGAAACCAACGAAAAGGCTATTGCAACAAGTGGAGGATAACCACAAAGATCAAGAAACAAAAGAGACTAACCACACAATCCGAGAAACAAAGGAGACTCACACATGGAGACAAACGTGGATGGTGCGACTATAGGGAGGAGCAACCTGGACCTAACGAAGACTATGCTCGTGCCGCACCACCTCTCGAAGGACAACTAGCTCAAGTGTATGGGAAGGAGCTCCCGATTTGCACAAGTGTACCCATTTCTCTATTGGTAATTGGAGCTTGAGGATGACTAGGATCACGGCTCCGTTATTTTTTTATTTTTTTTGCTTTATGCTTTTGCCCGAGCCGAGTCCGCTTGGTGTCACACTAGTGCAATGCTCACACTATGAAGAGCTAGCTCCTAAGAAAAAGTTTCGCGAAATGGAAAGGGATGTGTCGGAAGCTATACCTTTGATGCCGTCGAGGTAGCGATGAAGCGACACGAAGATGAACTCAATGAATAGTTGTGCGGCGGTAGCACCGGCCGAACGGGCGGTAGGACCGATTGCGGGCAGTAATACCGGCCGTTCGGACGGTTGTACCGCCGGCGACGAATTGCGCGGCACGCTTGGACTTGGAGCGGAAAAGGCCTCCGGAAAACACCAACGGAAAGTGGGGAAAAAGTCTTAAGCACGAGATCCGTGGATCAAAACCACAAATCGCTCACCAAATCGAAAGATCGAACGAAATCCATATGGGCTATTTTTTTTGTTGAATTTTCGAAATTGGTATGGGAAAGAAAAAATTTGGTGGAAAAATGGCTAATAACAGGTGGAAACACGATCCAAATCCGTGGAAACCCTTGCTCTTGATACCAAATGATGTAGGGCTAGGCCCGATCTTCACGGATTTGAGGGGAAAAAGGGGATGAACACGAAGAACACGGAGGGTAGCGAGGGAGATTCGTGGGCAAAACACAAGGATAACTAGCAAATCCTGCTGAGAACTCCACCCAACAACAAACCCTCAAAAAGGTAGCTTTGGATCGAAGAATCAAAGCCAAACTTACTCTTGTTGAAACCGATTGCTCTTACCGGCCGGTCTACCGATCCAATAGAATCACCGCAGTGAAAGATTGGTTTGCACTACTAGAGACACCGCAGTGAAAGAGTAGCAACAACAAGATCTACCTCAACGAGGCACCCTAGCTACGAGGGAGGAGGAGCATAGCTCACACAAGTCTCAAATTCAGTCTAACCCTAGAATGGGGAAAGGGGAAAGCTATTTATAGTCTTAGTACAAAACAAGGCAGGAAGGTGGGGAACCGGCCTGGGGGCCGGCCTAGACCGGCCTGGAGGCCGGCCGGCGCAGGTGGAGGACCGGCCTGGAAACCGGCCTAGGCCGGCTGGGAGGCCGGCTGGCTCCGGTGGGTGGCCGGCCTGGGGACCGGCCTAGGCCGGCCGGGAGGCCGGCCGGGAGGCCGGCTGGGAGGCCGGCAGCGTCGGGATGCAGCCCGGCCTGGGGGCCGGCCTGGGCCGGCTGGGAGGCCGGCGGCCTCGGGTTGGAGCCCGGCCTTGGGACCGGCCTGGGCCGGCCTAGCCGGCCGTCTCGGGTTGGAGCCCGGCCTTGGGGCCGGCCTAGGCCGGCTGGGAGGCCGGCCAGCCTGGCTTTTGCCTCCTTCTTCCTCTCCTTGTCCATGATGCTTCCTTCGTCTCATCCACGTGTATGCCTTAGTTGATTGGAGTCCATGGAGTTCCTTGCCACCCTTTGGAGTCCTTGGTGGCTTGTTGTACGTTGGAGTGCTTGACAAGGTGTTGTCGTTGGGTTGGCCTACATCAATTAGGGGATTTTCCTTGCCGCCTTCGGCCTTTCTGGTAGAGCTCTTAGAGCATTACGGCCTCCAGCTCCACAACATTACTCCAAATAGTTTGCTATACATCTCCAGCTTTGTAGCACTCTTCGAAGGCTACGTAGGCATAAAACCTAGGCTAGACTTTTTCGAACGATGCTTCTTAGTCAAGAGGCAAACCGTGAACAAGGAGCTGCTGGTCACCGGCTCTATCAGCTTCTTAGTCCTTGGTGGCTTGCTTGACATGGTGCTGTCGTTGGGTTGGCCTACATCAGAACCTTGAATGGACCATCACCCCGCGGCATCAACTTGGACTTGCGCTGAAATGGAAATCTGTCTTTACGAAAGTGCACCCAAACCATGTCGCCGGGCTGAAAGATCACCTCCTTTCTCTTCCTGTTGACACGAGCTGCATTGTACTTGCCTTTCTTCTCAATTGCCTCTTTAGTCTTCTCATGTATCTTCCTCACAAAATCTGCACGCTTCGATGCCTCCATGTTGACTCTCTCATGTAATGGAAGCGGCAGCAAATCGAGCGGAGTAATGGGTTTGAAACCATAGACCACTTCAAACGGACATAATTGTGTGGTAGAATGTACCGCCCTGTTATAGGCAAACTCCACATGCGGCAAACAGTCTTCCCACTCACGCAAGTTCTTCTTGATCATGGCTCGCAGCAACGTTGATAGTGTGCGATTCACCACCTCTGTTTGTCCATCAGTTTGGGGATGACAAGTGGTACTGAACAGCACCTTCGTTCCCAGCTTGCCCCAAAGTGTCTTCCAAAAGTAACTCATGAACTTGACGTCCCGATCAGAAACAATCGTCTTGGGTACTCCATGTAGGTGCACGATGTCCCTGAAAAACAGATTAGCAATATGTGACGCATCGTCGCTTTTGTGGCAGGCAATAAAGTGTGACATCTTGGAAAAACGATCCACTACCACAAAAATAGAATCATGTCCTCTCCTGGTTCTAGGCAATCCTAACACAAAATCCATGCTTATGTCCTCCCATGGAGTTGTAGGTGCAGGAAGAGGAGTATACAAACCATGAGGCTTCAGCTTGGACTTTGCCTTGTTGCAAGTGATACAACGCTTAACAAACCTGTCCACATCCCGCCTCATCCTTGGCCAATAAAAGTGATCAGCCAACATCAGTAACGTCTTCTCACGTCCAAAGTGTCCCATCAAACCGCCACCATGAGATTCCTGCAACAACAGCAAACGCACGGACGATTCTGGCACACATAATTTGTTAGCCCTAAACAAATAACCATCATGCATATGGTATTTTTCCCAAGCTTTCACAGCAGAACACTTAGCAAAAGGCATGGAAAAATCAGTATCATTAGCATATAAATCACGCAAACTCTCTAAACCCGGAACTTGAACATCTAAATGTGTTAAAAGCATGCTTTTCCTAGAGAGTGCATCAGCAACCACGTTTTCTTTGCCTTTCTTATACTTAATAATATATGGGAAAGATTCAATGAACTCAACCCATTTAGCATGACGTTTATTCAAGTTAGATTGGCACTTCAAGTACTTCAAAGCTTCATGATCAGAATGTATGATAAATTCTTTTGGCCACAAATAATGTTGCCAAACCTCAAGAACACGAACAAGAGCATACAATTATTTATCATAAACAGGATAGTTCAATTGGGCACCATTTAATTTCTACGAAAAATATGCAATTGGTTTACCCTCTTGCATCAACACACCTCCTATTCCAATGCCACTAGCATCACATTCAATATCAAATTGCTTATTGAAATCAGGAAGCATAAGCAAAGGTGCAGAAATTAAACGACGTTTCAGCTCATCAAAAGCGGCATCTTGGGCTGCGCCCCACACAAACTCAACACCTTTATTAGTTAAATCATTCAAAGGTGCAGCAATAGAACTGAAGTCTTTCACAAAACGTCTATAAAAACCAGCAAGACCAAGAAAGCTTCTTATTTGACTAATAGTCATGGGAATAGACCAATTTTTAATTGCTTCAATTTTAGATTCATCAACCTCTACACCATCCTTCGAAACAACAAAACCCAGAAATATGACCTTATCTTTGCAAAAAGTGCATTTAGCAAGATTACCATATAGCTTATTATCACGCAACACTTGCAAAACTTGTCTAATATGATCAGTATGCTCAGATTCATTGCAGCTATAAATCAATATATCATCAAAATAAACTACCACAAATTTACCAATGAAATGCCTCAAAACATGATTCCTCAATCTCATGAAAGTACTAGGTGCATTAGTTAACCCAAAAGGCATCACTAACCACTCATATAAATCGAATTTTGTTTTAAAGGCAGTTTTCCATTCATCTCCTTCTTTCATTCTAATTTGATGATAACCACTACGCAAATCAATTTTAGAGAAAATAACAGCACCACTTAATTCGTCTAACATGTCATCCAAACGAGGAATGGGGTGTCTATAACGAATAGTGATGTTATTTATCGCTCTACAATCTACGCACATGCGCCAAGTACCATCTTTCTTAGGAACCAAAATGACAGGAATAGCACAAGGACTTAAGCTCACACGAATATACCCTTTGTCAAGAAGCTCTTGAACTTGTCGCTGTATCTCCTTTGTCTCCTCCGGGTTGGTCTATAGGGAGCTCGGTTTGGAAGTGTTGCTCCGGGAATCAAGTCAATTTGATGTTCAATACCCCGCAATGGAGGCAAACCAGCGGGCACTTCCTCCAAAAAAACATCACCAAAATCCTGCAAGACATTAGAAACACCAATAGAGAGGGGTCATGTCGTTAGAAACAAGAATTTCCCCCTTGCACATAAGCACAAGAGGTACTAGAGTGGGATCCTCACGAAACTCTCTCAAATCAGATTTGGTGGCTAACATTACTATTTTGTTCTCTCCCTCACTTTTCTTTTTAATACTCAAATTTGGCTTGTGGCTCTCGCTCACCGAAGGTGGAGTCTCTCGCCTAGCTAATCTCTCACGCTCAGCCTCACGGTTAACTTCCACTTTTTGGCGAGATTCATTTACTATCTCTTGAGGTGTCATGGGCTGCAACATCACCTCCTTGCCATGCCAATTGAGTTGATATGTATTTGCTCTCCCATTGTGGCGCACATCTCTATCAAACTGCCAAGGACGTCCCAACAACAAGTGACACACGGTCATTGGAACCACGTCAAACTCCACGGTGTCCTTGTAAGGCCCAATCTGAAACTCAACTTGTACCATGTGATTAACCTTCATCTCCCCACTTTCACTTAGCCACAGAATAAAATATGGATGGGGATGTGGCAAGTATTTCAGATTCAGTTTTTGACAGAGCTCTTTACTAGCTAAATTGCGGCAGCTGCCACCATCAATGATTACCTTGCAAGAACGTCCATTGCCAACTGCAGCCCTTGTTTGGAACAAATTGCATCGCTGCTCCGAAGAACTAGGGGCCACACTCAGCACCTTAGGCGTGCACACAATAGATGGTAAATGCTCGGCATCCGCATAATACAACTCATCTTCAAGTTCCTCCTCAAACTCAGCATTAGGATCCACCTCATCACCACTCTCATACTCACCGGTCTCCTCATTGATCAACATGACCTTCTTGTTGGGACACTCACGTTTGAAGTGACCCTTGCCTCCACACGTATGACAATTCATATCACGCGTACGAGCTGTAGAATTGGAAGAGCCAGTAGCACTTGCAGCAGGTTGTGGTGATTGCTTGGCATTAGGAGCAACTGAAACCGACTTGGAAGGAGCAGCACCGCAGAAACTAGGAACAGGACTAGGCGGCACCACACTAGGTGTTGCTCGTGATGACACACTACCTCGCCCATAGGAAGAACGAGGCACATATTTGGCATCTTCGGCCAACTGTAACTCAGCTTCACGTGCTTGATGTAACAAATCTTGCACATCGCCATATTGATGATGACGTACAATTCTCTTGATGTTAAAGCTCAAACCTGAAAGGAAACGCTGCATAGTTTGTTTAGGTTCTTCTCGCACTTTAGCACGCTGCATGATCAACTCCATCTCCTTATAGTACTCATCAACGGACTTGGCACCTTGCTTCAAATTCTGCAACATATGATACAAAGAACGGATGTAATTGCGAGGAACAAAACGATGACGCATCTCCGCCTTCATCTCTCGCCAAGACAAAATAGGTACATCATTTGCTTCACGCCTAGCACTCACAAGACCGTCCCACCATAGCAAAGCATAGCCATCGAACTCAGAAGATGCAAGCTTGATCTTTCTATCCTCAGTGTAGTCATGCAAACGCCATAATTGTTCCATCTTCAATTCCCAGTTAATATATTCTTCCACATCAACGGAACCTTCAAACTTGGGAATACTGAATTTGGGCTTACCAACGCTATCATCATCATGGTTGGCTGCATGACCAAAATTGTCGCCGAGCATACGGCGCGCACCAAGGGGCGCAAAACCACGACCAGGAGGTATAGCACCACCTCGGCCACCTCCACGTCCACCATTAGCAAGTGGTTGTGGCTGTTGTTGCCGTTGCAACCTCTCACGACGAGCAGCAGCTTGCTCATCATCCTCCTCAGCATCAAAATGAACACCGTGATCACCATGAACACTTGCATCATCAACAGGTTGCTCATTTTGCTGCGTCAACACTTGCACGGCACGGTTCAATGCACCAATAGAATTCTGAATTGCTGTCAAGGCAGCTGCAGACTCAGTTGCCGTTTGTAGCACATTGTCAACCTTTATATCCGTAGCAGTCAAATCAGCTTATAACCTGTCACATTGAGTGCTGAACTGACGTGTCAGGTGACCTCGAAGAGCTTCATATTCAGGCCAACAAACAGGAGCATTGACGTCCTTCTTTTGCCTCACAACTTCATCATTCTCATCTCTTGAATACATGATTAGTGCACACAAGGGTATATAGATATATTTAGGTGGAAAACTCTCAACTCACTCAAACCAAAAGAAATTGTGTATCTTACCGTTCCAAAGTGAATAGTATAGCTTACCACTTGTATGGACAGAAACGTGCACGGATGGGGTGAAGCGAATATTATGGGTCTCCAAGTGTTACACAACAAAAACAGGGTATTTAGTGGGGCTTGGTAGGGATACCTAACAACACCAACTACAAAACCTATTTGCTGCTCGTGTGATACTTAGAAACACAACAAGGAAACTCACATAGTTATGGAGATAAAAGTGGCAATGCAAATATATGTATGGAAAAGTTTGCAATGCACTCGAAAGACACTAGCTATGCTCACAAGAAACAGGCACAAGATTGCTCAATACAGTGTCAAAATATAGCAATTGTATAGGTCCACTCGCCAAAATAGATATTTCACTTTCGACCTCGTTTGATGTTTCACTTTTCTCTTCTCTCTTTTTTTTATACTATCACTTTTCTGTTTTTTTTTTTTGTAATTTTCCAAAGGCCAATATATCAAAAGAAGTAATAAACCAAACTTTATGAGAATTATGAGCAGCCTGTTGAGCACGAAATAGCTATTCTTCTGGGGAAAGGTACCTACGAAATGCTATGGAAAGGCTGTGGCTAAGTCTCACAAAGATCACACACGAAAAACCTAATGAAAAGTTGAAACAAAACTAGACTCTCACTTTTTTTTGTACTGGTACTGACCGGATAATCCGATCCGAATCCAACCGGATATTCCGGTCGAAACGAAACTCGAAGAAAAACGGCTAAGGACCAGAAATTTTCGGTACTGGAGGTGACCATATAATCCGATCCGAAACCAATCGGATATTCCGATCGTGACGGGAAAAACCCTAAACCTAGAAACAGAAAAACGGAACGCAAGATCAACACAAGCAGCAACTAGAAGAAGCAAATTGGGTTGATCTATGGCTATGTCACGAATCAAAACTAGTATTTTTGTATGCCTTTTTCTGTATAGGACGAAAAACAATAACTCTATGGGGATGAATTTGTGGATGCTCACTGAGTAAACACTGGAAATCTGATACAAAGATGATAAGGGGTGGCCCGATCTTCTCAATGAGCGGTGGTAGATGGATGATTATGGTAGATAACTTGCGAGATTCCGACGAACTCTCCGGCTGCTCCCGTGTTGCCAATGCAACAGCTCTTCAACCCAATGCATATTCGCGACGCCTCACACCGATGCAACGTAGCCGCCGGCCACGAAGCGGTTTCTGCGATCTACTAATTCCCAATGGAACAACAGATCACACTCAAACTTTGGTAGCAATAACCTCCAGATCGAAACAAAGTGGAGGGGAGAATTCCTGATCGAAGCAAAGAGGAATTCTAGTATAGATGAATGCTTAGCAATCCAATCTAGGGTTTAATCAAAACGTGGTCTAACAATTACTCCCTCCGTTCCAGAATATAAGACGTTAAAGGTTTCGTTCCGACCAGGTGAAAACATGCCAAAAAGTCGTTTCTACCCCTCCGGTCATTACAGATCGTCTTCCTCCTCGCGCTCGCCTCGCCCAGCACCTCCTCGCGGACCTCGCCTCGCCCAGCACCTCCTCCTCCTCGCCCTCACCCTCGCCTACGCCTAGTTCCTGCTCTCCCTCCTCTGCCCTCGCCCAGATCTCACGCAGTTCCGCCTCTACCCTCGCCCAGATCCCGTCTGCCGAGATCTCCTTGGCCAGATCCCCTCTTGTGTTGCCCAGATCCCGTCTGCTCGCCCTCCTCTGTCCTCGCCCAGATCACGCAGCTTCCCTTGATGCGATATGCTTTGATTTTTTTTTTAATATCGTGATCCCCTCTGCCCTCGGCCAGATCTCCTCGCCCACGCCTAAGCAGCAACAGCACCTCAACATCAAGGGAAATACCAGATCTTAATTTCAGTCCACCTGCAATACTGCCAGACGTAAACATCATGCAAAAAGAAGAAGAAAACATCATGCAAGGAGTAGAAGTAAACATAATGCAAAAGGAAGAAGAAAACATCATGCAAGGAGTAGAAGTAAACATCATGCAAGAAGAAATTATCCTTGAAGAAGAAGAAAATATAGCAGGTCAAAAGAATTCCCCACGGCGCGACACGGCACTAACATTAGCAAGCAAGCAAGTGTAGCATGCTGTTGCATTGCTACTGCTACGGCAAGCAAGTGTAGCAAGCATGCACAAGTTACTGAAAGCAGAAGTCAAATTTTAATTACTGCAAGCAGAAGCACAAGCACAAGAATTTTAATTACTGCAAGCACAAGGACAAGCACAAGAATGTTAACAGGAGTTGCTACACTTGGCAATAATACTGCACTTGCTACTCCATGTTCTACAAAAAGTTTCAGCTAACTATAATTAAATGGATAAGTTTTTGCAGTACTGGGAGTACCAGCACCACAAGCAACATTCAGTTAACAATCAACTTACTGTGCAATATTCAGTTAACTTCAATTTTAGCAAACAAGCAAGCATGTAAGCAACTGATTGTATTTTCTTGGATATGGCTAGGAAGAAACAATACTGCATTTTACTCAAACAATACTGTCACTCCTGCATTTACTAAAGCATTTTACTCATGAGTAACTGAAACTTGTGTAATTTATTTAAATTGAGCTGAACCTGATGTTATTCGTATGAGTGAACCTGATAGACATAATTCAGGTTCCAACGAACCTGATACTGTCTTTAAGGGGTTGTGATGAACATGTGCAGTGATACTCCATTTTACAAGCACAAACAATACATTTAATCAAGTTTACACAAGTTTAATCAAGCACATGCATTTGTCAGCAAGTAAACATAATTTTCATCAAGCACATGCATACAAATACTATGCTATGTTTAGTTTATTTAAATGAGTAATCTAAATTTGTGTTCAAATGATACTTACATGTATTGCAATTGCTTGCAATACAAGCAGTTGCTACGGACAGATGCTAACCAGACAATTGCTACTCCCAGAATTTTTTATTCAAGTTGAAATTTAGTGAAATTCAGTGCAGCAAGCACTAACCAATCCTACTGTAATGCAAGCAAGCCTACTGCGATCGAGATGATTAGCAAGCTCCGTGGACTGTACCACGAACTCGTGTCAAAGCTAGCAAAGGAAACATAACTGAATATCCCAGAATACAAGTAGACAAATGGATAGTATAGAGTATAATGATGGAATGAACAGAGCAACCAATGTATAGGAGTACTCCAATTCATCTTTAATTTTTTTAACTCAAGCAAGATTTCAGAAAAGACACATGAATTGAAGTTGTGTTCAGTTTGCTCAAGCAAACTGTACAACACCATGCTCCATTAAATAACACGGGAGAATTCAAAATACTCCATTCCATTTCAATCTGACCACACAAGGTTACATGCAGAACCTCACAAGCTTTTAGAAAATGGGAGTATATCTGTAGTACTCTTATCCCAAAACAATTTCAATCCCAAAACAATTCTTCCAATATCTCTTCAAAATTCCTAATATCTGTAGTACTCTTATCCCAACACAAGAGTACCAAGTTTTTACAAAATGAGAGTATATCAGAACCATTCTCATGCTTATTTGGTGCTTGAACTAGAACATGTTTTCGAATCCTGCAGCGGAACAGGGGATGAACGACTACAGCAGGTTCAAATCGAATGGAGCAGGAAAAATGAGAAACCATTGCAAGTGACATGTACAATACAACATCACAAGGGGCGGACGCATACCTTGGGGATTGGATGGCTCTCTGGCCGGATGGTTCATGGCCGCTGCCGCGTCTCCGGAGGCGGCTGCCCTGCTGTCGCTCTGACTTCCAGCAGCGCGCGAACACATGGCTGGCTGATTCGCGGCTCCGGCGCACCTTCTTTGATGTAGGGTGTTGCCCGATCTTCACGGATTTGAGGTGGGGAAGAGGATGAACACTAAGAACACGGAGGTGGAAACGAAGAACACGAGGGGAAACAGGGCAAATCGTGGGGATAACTCGCGAAGCCTACAAGGGAGAATCACCCGGCAACAAAACCCCAGCGGAGCAGCCTCCGGATCCCAAAACCCAAGTCAACAACACGCTTAATGAAACCGATTTCTCTTACCGGCCGGTCCACCGATCCAATAGAATCACCGCAGTGAAAGATTGGTTTGCACTACTAGAGACACCTAAGTGAAAGAGTAGCTACAACAAGAGATTCATCATCCTCCTCGGAGGAACCCATCACGGGAAGGAGCAACGCTCAACTCTAGTTCATTCTTCTCTGCCTCAAATGGAAAAGGGGGAAAGCTATTTATAGTCTAGTACAAAACGGTGGGGGTCCGGCCTGGGGGCCGGCCTGGGCCGGCCTGGAGGCCGGCGTCATCTGGTGGGGGACCGGCCTGGGAGCCGGCCTAGGCCGGCCTGGAGGCCGGCAGCGTCTGGAGGTGGGCCGGCCTGGGAGCCGGCCTAGGCCGGCCTGGAGGCCGGCGTCGTCTGTAGGGGGCCCGGCCTAGGAGCCGGCCTAGGCCGGCCTGGAGGCCGGCGTCGTCTGGAGGGGGCCCGGCCTGGGAGCCGGCCTAGGCCGGCCTGGGGGCCGGCTGGCTCCTGCCTTGTGCTTTTGCCTTGACGCTTCCTCCTCCTCATCCACGCGTATGCCTTGGATGAAATCAACTCTTGGGCTTCCTCGGCACCTCCCATTGGCTTCGTATCCATCATGTCGAACCTAGCAATGCAAAGGGGCGGATGCTCAAGTAGCATACCATTCCAAAGGGTAGGAAATGAGATCTCGAAGAGGAAAGAGTTCACCTTTGACGCCCATGGTGACTTGGCATGTGTCGGATGGTTTGTCCTTGTGATGGACGTGGGTTGGGCTACATCATTCTTCCTGCTGCCGCTGCTCCGGTCCTCCTCGCGCGGCGGGCCACGATCCAGCTGCAGGTCGACGTCGCCCACAGATGCATCACCAGCGCCCCCAGAGAGCAGATCCACCGCCGCCCAGCGCTCCATCACTGCCGGCCAAGGATCCAGCACCACCGCCCACGTACGGATATGTGAAAAAATTGTAGCTTTGACCAAGATGCGCCATTGAGTGAGAGGGAGAGCACAGAGACGCCATTGAGTGGGAGACAGAGATGGAGAGTGCGTCGGCGTTGCGAGAGGAAGAGGGAGAGGACGAAGGCGGCGGTGAGAGGGAGAGGGAGAGGACGGAGGCGTCGGCGACCGCGTCGGCGTCGCGAGAGGGAGTGGGGAAAGTGAGGTGATTTCCGACCGGGGGTATTTTGGGAAACCGCGGAAATTATTGAGGTGATTTTGTACTGAGCAAAATTACACTAGAAAACCTAAAACGTCTTATAAACGTCTTATTGAGGTGACGGGAAAAACCCTAAACCTAGAAACAGAAAAACGGAACGCAAGATCAACACAAGCAGCAACTAGAAGAAGCAAATTGGGTTGATCTATGGCTATGGCACGAATCAAAACTAGTATTTTTGTATGCCTTTTTCTGTATAGGACGAAAAACAATAACTCTATGGGGATGAATTTGTGGATGCTCACTGAGTAAACACTAGAAATCTGATACAAAGATGATAAGGGGTGGCCCGATCTTCTCAATGAGCGGTGGTAGATGGATGATTATGGTAGATAACTTGCGAGATTCTGACGAACTCTCCGGCTGCTCCCCTGTTGCCAATGCAACAGCTCTTCAACCCAATGCATATTCGCGACGCCTCACACCGATGCAACGTAGCTGCCGGCCACGAAGCGGTTTCTGTGATCTACTAATTCCCAATGGAACAACAGATCACACTCAAACTTTGGTAGCAATAACCTCCAGATCGAAACAAAGTGGAGGGGTGAATTCCTGATCGAAGCAAAGAGGAATTCTAGTATAGATGAATGCTTAGCAATCCAATCTAGGGTTTAATCAAAACATGGTCTAACAATTACAAAGAGACTCCTAGGGTATATATGGCGTCTGGGGGGTCAATCCCACACCCAAATCACGACTTGGTTCGACCTAAACTAGATACAAACCGACTTGGTCTCGAAAAAGGCTCGCAGCCCTGTTTTACTCGAACCGGATATTCCGGGTCACGGGAGACCGGATAATCCGGTTGACCGGATATTCCGAGTCAAGCTGAATCGGATATTCCGACATAGTCCAGTACCTCCGCGCAACATATTTCTCTGGAACCGGATAATCCGGTTCAGTAGTGGACCGGATATTCCGATAATGTCCAGTACTCCTTTTCTTCAATGTCCCCTCTTGCGCATGCCTCCTGCTCCTCCCTCGCGCCATGAATGACGTTGTACTCCAATCCTTGCTGCTCCTCTGGCCCTCCTCCAATGCTTGTGTTATCAATAACCCTGATCATACATAGATGCATAGACTTAGGCAGTATAAAGTTCTCAACATCACAAACATTATATTCAATTAAGAGTGAGTTCACCTGTTGTCCAAGTAGCTTGGCACGAGCTCTTGTCATTGGTCCAATCCTCACTTCATTGGGCTTGTCTTGAGCAGCAACATCGTCCATAGAAGAAAATGGTAAAGGACTAGGGATGTCCTCATCAGACGGTTTTTGAAGACCCGGGATCTTTCTGGAGCTGGTGAAACGTCGGGTCATCCATGCACCTCACACATCTGTTATGTTCGTGGCACACCTGGCCTGAGACGTATCCGTAGCCGGGATAGTCGTGCACCGTACAGAGCAAGGCGGCTCTCATAGGAAAATATTCTTCTGCGAGGGCGTCCCATGTATTGACCCCGCCTTCCTCCCATAACGTGTGTAGCTCATCTTTCAGTAGCTTCAGATACAGATTGATGTCGGTGCCCGGTTGTTTCGGCCCTTGAATGAGCATGCTCATGTGTATGTATTTCCTCTTCATGCATAGCCAGGGCGGGAGATTGTATATCCATACGAACACGGGCCAGGTGCTATGTGATGTAGGGCTAGGCCCGATCTTCACGGATTTGAGGGGAAAAGGGGATGAACACGAAGAACACGGAGGGGTAACGAGGGAGATTCATGGGCAAAACACAAGGATAACAAGCAAATCCTGCTGAGAACTCCACCCAACAACAAACCCTCAAAAAGGTAGCATTGGATCGAAGAATCAAAGCCAAACTTACTCTTGTTGAAACCGATTGCTCTTACCGGCCGGTCCACCGATCCAATAGAATCACCGCAGTGAAAGATTGGTTTGCACTACTAGAGACACCGTAGTGAAAGAGTAGCAACAACAAGATCTATCCTCTAAGAGGAACCCTAGCACAGAGGGATGGGGAGCATGGCTCACAAGTCTCAAATTCAGTCTAACCTTCGAATGGGGAAAGTGGAAAGCTATTTATAGTCTATCAGAAAACGGGGCAGGAAAGGTGGGGAACCGGCCTGGGGGCCGGCCTAGGCCGGCCTGGAGGCCGGCTGGCTCTGGTGGGGAACCGGCCTGGGGGCCGGCCTAGGCCGGTTGGGAGGCTGACCGGCTCAGGTGGGTGACCGGCCTGGAGACCGGCCTAGGCCGGCCGGGAGGCCGGATCCGTCGGGGTGTGGCCCGGCCTGGGGGCCGGCCTGGGCCGGTAGGGAGGCCGGCGGCCTCTGGTGGGAGCCCGGCCTGGACCGGTTGGGAGGCCGGCCGCCTCGGGTTGGAGCCCGGCCTTGGGGCCGGCCTAGGCCGGCCACCCTGTCTTCGCCACCTTCCTCCTCTTCTTGCCCATCTTCTTGGATCTCCCCTTGTTCATCTTCTCCATCATCCTGGACCTTCTCTTGGTCATCTCCTTGACTCCATTATGGGTCATCATCCGGGTGGATCCTGAGTATGCACAAGGTACCGGCATGAAGTAGCAAACCATTCAAAGGAAGGTCGAGATCACACATCGAGAGGAGCGAGGTCACCTTTTCATGAAGAGCCTTGACTCTTGATCTTGTCATTAGGCCATTTGGCATGGTGTCCATGGTGTTGTCCACATGTGGGGCTACAT
This sequence comes from Puccinellia tenuiflora, assembly GCA_012064385.1. Lineage (NCBI taxonomy): Eukaryota > Viridiplantae > Streptophyta > Magnoliopsida > Poales > Poaceae > Puccinellia > Puccinellia tenuiflora. The sequence goes on from QRDG01000706.1 coordinate 636,853, forward strand.
CATCTCCCCCCCCCCCTTCGGAAAGAGTCGTCTTCAACTCGTCATCCTCATGAACGCTTGCATCTCCGTGGAAAGGGGATAGGTCGGCGACGTTGAACGTGTCATGCACCAAGTACTTTGAGGTTGGGATGTCGATCTTGTATGCGTTGTCATTGATGCGCTTGAGCACTTTGAAAGGTCCGTCACCGCGAGGAGCAAGCTTGGATTTACTTTCATCCGGAAAACGGTCCTTGCGGAGGTGTAGCCACACAAGATCTCCTTCTTCGAATACCATGGGCTTCTTCAACTTGTTGTTCTTGGTAGCTTGGCGCTTTGTGTGCTCCTCTAGAGTTGCTCGTGTTGACTCATGTAATGTCTTCATGTAGTCGGCTCTTTTGTCGACGTCCATGTCGGTGCGCTCGTGTAGAGGAAGTGGGAGGATGTCTAGGGCAGTGTTGGGGTTGAACCCATAGACAACCTCGAACGGGCTTCGCTTGGTTGCCCGGTGGGAGGCACGGTTGTAGGCGAACTCGGCGTGCGGTATGCTTTCCTCCCAGCCTTTGAGGTTTGGCTTGATTAATGCGCGAAGGAGAGTTGATAAGCTTCGATTCACCACCTCGGTTTGGCCATCGGTTTGTGGGTGGTAAGCGGTGGAGAAGAGGAGCTTGACGCCTAGCTTTGCCATCAATGCCTTCCAAAAGTAGCTTGTGAACTTGACATCTCGGTCTGAAACAATGGTCTTCGACACTCCATGTAGACGAACAATTTCCCTAAAGAACAAAGTTGCAATGTGTGAAGCATCGTTGGTCTTATTGCAAGTAATAAAGTGTGCCATTTTAGAGAAGCGATCGACAACAACAAATATTGAATCTTTGCCATTTTTTGTTCGAGGTAATCCTAAGATGAAATCCATGCTAATGTCGGACCAAGGTGTGTGTGGTATTGGTAAAGGCATATAAAGACCATGAGAGTTCAACGTGGACTTAGCTTTGAGGCAAGTTGGGCAACGGCGCACCAAGCGCTCCACATCACGCGTCATCCTTGGCCAAAAGTAGTGTGTAGATAGCATGGCGAGTGTCTTGTCACGTCCAAAGTGTCCCATGAGGCCTCCACTATGTGATTCCTGTAGAAGTAACAAACGGAGCGAGGACTCGGGGATGCATAGTTTGTTAGCCTTAAACAAGAAACCCTTGTGCAAGTAGAAATCATCGCATCCTTTGTCAATTGTGCACTTGGTAAAGATAGGACCAAAGAAAGAATCGGAAGCATAGAGTTCTTTAAGGTCATCAAGACCCAAAACGTTGATTTCAAGTTGGGTGAGTAAGATCATCTTGCGGAAAAGAGCATCCGCAACTATATTGTCCTTGCCTTTTTTGTACTTCACCACATAGGGAAAAGACTCGATGAATTCAACCCATTTGGCATGCCTTTTGTTCAAATTGGCTTGGGTTTTTAAATATTTCAATGATTCATGATCGGAATGGATAACAAACTCTTTGGGCCAAAGGTAGTGTTGCCACACTTCCAAAACACGGACTAAGGCATAGAGTTCCTTGTCGTAGATTGGGTAGTTTAGGCGAGCACCATCAAGTTTTTCGCTATAATAGGCAACGGGACGACCACATTGCATGAGGACGCCACCGATGCCAAGGCCACTAGCGTCACACTCAAGTTCAAAGGTTTTGGAGAAATCCGGCAAAGCAAGTAAAGGAGGTTCGGTCAATCTCTTCTTGAGTTCATTGAAAGCCGATTCTTGAGCATTGCCCCAAATGAAGGGTACATTCTTTTTGGTAAGCTCATTCAAGGGGCAAGCACTTCTGCTAAAATCTTTCACAAAGCGGCGGTAAAACCCAAACAAACCAAGGGCGCTACGAAGTTGAGCAAGGTTAGTTGGCGGTGGCCAATTTGTGATTGCCTCAATCTTAGAGGTGTCAACTTCAATCCCTTTGGAAGAAACTACATAACCCAAAAACACAAGCTTGTCGGTGCAAAAGGTGCATTTTTTGAGGTTGGCAAAAAGCGAAGCATTACGAAGGGCCAACAAAACTTGCTTCACATGGTCGACATGTTCATGCAAAGATTTGCTATAAACAAGGATGTCATCAAAGTAGACAACCACAAAATTGCCAATGAAGACGTGATTCATAAGACGCATAAATGTTGAAGGAGCATTGGAAAGACCAAAGGGCATGACAAGCCACTCATAAAGACCAAGTTCTGTTTTAAATGCGGTTTTCCATTCATCTCCTTCATGCATACGGATTTGGTGATAGCCACTTTTCAAATCAATTTCAGAGAAGATAGTGGCACCACTAAGCTCATCTAGCATGTCATCAAGTCGTGGGATAGGATGTCGATACCTCACCGTGATATTGTTGATGGGATGGCAATCCATGCACATTCGGAGTGTGTCGTCTTGCTTGGGGACGAGGATGACCGGAACGGCGCACGGACTCAAGCTTTCACGAACATGTCCCTTGGCGAGGAGTTCTTGAATTTGGCGCTCGATCTCCTTTGTCTCCTTGGGGTTGGTGCGGTATGGCGCTCTATTGGGTAGAGGGGCGCCGGGAATGAGGTCGATGCGATGCTCGATTCCACGGAGGGGAGGAAGTCCTTGAGGTAGCTTATCCGAAAAGACATCTTTGAATTCCTGCAAAATAGACAACATAGACGGAGGAACTTGGGTTAAGTCGTTAGTGTCTTTACCATCTCCTTTGCATAAGAGCACGAAGTGGAAAGTGGATGGGTTTGCTCTCACTTCTCCCATCTCACTTTTGGTGGCTAACAAGACTACGCCGGGACTCACTCTTTTCCCTTTCTCACTCATATTTGGCTTGTGGCTCTCACTCACGTGAATGTGGTTCGCTCTCTCACCACTCAACTCACTAGGGGATTGTTTTCTTGCGCTCTTACAATTGTCTTGGCATTGTCGGAGATGATTTGGCTTGGAGTCATTGGGCGGAGCACTAGGATCTTATTGTTCCATTTGAAGCTATTGTAGTTGGTGCGCCCATCATGAGTAGCGGCCTTGTCAAATTGCCAAGGGCGGCCAAGAAGTAAGTGGCAAACCGACATTGGTACCACATCACAATCCACCGTGTCCTCGTAAGAGCCAATCTTGAAGGATACTTGAACCGTGTATTGGATCTTCATGGTGCCGGAGTCACTAAGCCATTGCACATGGTAAGGATTGTGGTGCTTCTTGTACGTCAAGTTGAGTTTCTCACATAGCTCCTTGCTTGCCAAGTTGTGACAACTCCCACCATCAATGATTACCTTGATTGATTTGCCGTTGATGCCGGCCTTGGTTTGGAACAAGTTGCATCTTTGAGCGTCATCACCTTGGTTGATTGTAGTCAAGACTCGAGTGACAACTAGAGTGGGGTTGGGGTCACCATCACAATAGATGTAGTCATCGGCGTCATCCAAGCTTTGCATCGTGGCCACCTTGTTCAATGCGTGGTACTCATCTTCACTCATAGACTCATAGTCTCCATTGTCATTGACGATCATCACCTTCTTGTTGGTGCACTCAAATGACTTGTGCCCTTGACCTCTACACTTGTAGCAAGTGATATATGACTTGGCGGCTTGGGGTGAGGGCGCCGTCTTCTTGGAGGTTGTAGTGGGTTGCGGTGTAGGACTTTTGATATTGCCTTGAGCTTGGACTTGAGTGATGGGTTGTGTTGATGATGAAGCTCTAGTGGCGAAGAAGGACTTGGCCTTGACATACTTGAGTTCTTCGGCGACTTGGCGCTCGGCCTTCATGGCTTGATGAACTAGCTCAACAAGGTTCTCATAAGGTTGGAATTCCACTATCTTCTTTATTGGGTACGTGAGGCCGTTCAAGAAACGTGCCATTGATTGTTCCTCGGGCTCAACAATGTGTGCGCGGGAGAGAGTTGACTCCATCTCCTTGTAGTACTCGTCGACCGTCTTGAGGCCTTGTTTGAGCTCTTGTAGCTTTTTGTATAAATCTCGCGCATAATGATGTGGCACAAAGCGCTTGTGCATTTCCTTCTTCATGTCATTCCATGTGTCGATTGGATCTTCAAAGGAGGCTTGGAGTTGTTCCCACCATAGTTGCGCATAGCCTTCGAACTCGAGGGATGCGAGGTCAACTCGTTTGTCTTGCGGCACCTTGTAGACTCGAAATAGTTTGGAGACCTTGGATTCCCATGCCATGTAGTCCTCCGGGTCGTTGGTGCCATGGAACTTAGGAATGACGAGCTTGGGAGGATTGAAACGGTTTTTGTGATCATCCTCATCATCATCATCATGGTGGCGATGGCGGTCTCGGTGATGATGCCTTGGATGGTGGCGTGGAACATAATCCTCATTGTCTTCAAGATCAACATGATTGTCGGCCAATGGCACTCGGCGGGCTCGATGTGGAGGTAGGTCATGACGATGGTGTCGATTATCCTCATGGCGATGTTGGGGATCCAAGTTAGCATTTGGAATTGGTATCTCTTGTCGTTGACGATCTTGATGTTGTTGATGGTCTAAGTTTGCTTGAGGGTGAGTCGCTTCTTGACGATGTTGGTCTTGGTGTTGGTGAGGGTCCAAGTGCGCTTGTTGATGAGGTATCTCTTGGCGATGGCGCTCTTGGCGATGACGATGTCCTTGATCATTCTCACTCCGTGCGTGGCTTCTTGCGGTGGAGTGGCGAGAGCTTCGCGAACTTGACGTTGAAGAGCGACTATGATCTCGATCGAGGAGCTTGCTCATGGAATCTTGGATTTGAGTGAAGCGCTCATTGTTTTCACGTTGAGTGGCTTGATGGCGCTCCTCATAGCGGCGTAAGTTGTCGTCGATGTACCTCCGAAGGGCCTCCTCTTGCTTGCCGAAGGCGGCGTCTTGTTCTTCCCTAGCCATGCTAAGACAACACAAGTGATATGTGGAAAATTTGGTGGCTAATAACCGCTCTTACCTTTGGATGATAGTATTGGATAAGTGGCCTTGCCTTCCGAAACAAAGTTGTCACAAGAGTAAGAGTTGGTTGATTAGTGATCCAAAAGCGACTCACACACACACTTATGAGGAGCTTAGGTATGGTAAAGTGGCAAGAAATCGAAACGAAACCAACGAAAAGGCTATTGCAACAAGTGGAAGATAACCACAAAGATCAAGAAACAAAAGAGACTAACCACACAATCCGAGAAACAAAGGAGACTCACACGTGGAGACAAGCGTGGATGGTGCGACTATAGGGGGAGCAACTTGGACCTAACGAAGACTATGCTCCTGCCGCACCACCTCTCGAAGGACAACTAGCTCAAGTGTATGGGAAGGAGCACCCGATTTGCACAAGTGTACCCATTTCTCTATTGGTTATTGGAGCTTGAGGATGACTAGGATCACGGCTCGGCTTTTTTTTTTGAATCTTTTCTACTTCTCTTTTGCTTGATGCTTTTGCCTAAGCCGAGTCCGCTACAACTAGATGCTCACAAGATTATGATATGGTCACTTGGTGTCACACTAGTGCAATGCTCACACTATGAAGAGCTAGCTCCTAAGAAAAAGTTTCGCGAAATGGAAAGGGATGTGTCGGAAGCTATACCTTTGATGCCGTCGAGGTAGCGATGAAGCGACACGAAGATGAAGTCGGTGAATAGTCGTGCGGCGGTAGCACCGGCCGAACGGGCGGTAGGACCGATTGCGGGCGGTAGTAACGGCCGTTCGGACGGTAGTACTGCCAGCGACGAATTGCGCGGCACGCTTGGGCTTGGAGCGGAAAAGGCCTCCGGAACACCAACGGAAAGTGGGGAAAGGTCTTAAGCACGAGATCCGTGGATCAAAACCACAAATCGCTCACCAAATCGAAAGATCGAACGAAATCCATATGGGCTATTTTTTTTGAATTTTCGTAATTGGTATTGGAAAGAAAAATTTTGGTGGGGAAAAGGCTAATAAAAGGTGGAAACACGATCCAAATCCGTGGAAACCCTTGCTCTTGATACCAAATGATATAGGGCTAGGCCCGATCTTCACGGATTTGAGGGGAAAAGGGGATGAACACGAAGAACACGGAGGGGTAACGAGGAAGATTCGTGGGCAAAACACAAGGATAACTAGCAAATCCTGCTGAGAACTCCACCCAACAACAAACCCTCAAAAAGGTAGCCTTTGGATCGAAGAATCAAAGCCAAACTTACTCTTGTTGAAACCGATTGCTCTTACCGGCCGGTCCACCGATCCAATAGAATCACCGCAGTGAAAGATTGGTTTGCACTACTAGAGACACCGTAGTAAAAGAGTAGCAACAACAAGATCTATCCTCTAAGAGGAACCCTAGCACAGAGGGATGGGGAGCATGGCTCACAAGTCTCAAATTCAGTCTAACCTTCGAATGGGGAAAGTGGAAAGCTATTTATAGTCTATTACAAAACAGGGCAGTAAAGGTGGGGAACCGGCCTGGGGGCCGGCCTAGGCCGGCCTGGAGGCCGGCTGGCTCTGGTGGGGAACCGGCCCAGGCCGGCCGGCTCAGGTGGGTGACCGGCCTGGAGACCGGCCTAGGCCGGCCGGGAGGCCGGCTGCGTCGGGGTGTGGCCTGGCCTGGGGGCCGGCCTGGGCCGGTAGGGAGGCCGGCGGCCTCTGGTGGGAGCCCGTCCTGGGGACCGGCCTGGACCGGTTGGGAGGCCGGCCGCCTCGGGTTGGAGCCCAGCCTTGGAGCCGGCCTAGGCCGGCTGGGAGGCCGGCCACCCTGTCTTCGCCTCCTTCCTCCTCTTCTTGCCCATCTTCTTGGATCTCCCCTTGTTCATCTTCTCCATCATCTTGGACCTTCTCTTGGTCATCTCCTTGACTCCATTGTGGGTCATCATCCGGGTGGATCCTGAGTATGCACAAGGTACCGGCATGAAGTAGCAAACCATTCAAAGGAAGGTCGAGATCACACATCGAGAGGAGCGAGGTCACCTTTTCATGAAGAGCCTTGACTCTTGATCTTGTCATTGGACCATTTGGCGTGGTGTCCATGGTGTTGTCCACATGTGGGGCTACATCACTATGTGTGCTGCTCTGGTTGCCAAACGGATTGAGCCCATCGGTGCTCGCACCTAACCTAATGTTCCGTGGCTCTGCCCCGAAAGTTGGATATTCATCGTCCAATGCTTTCCACTGGCATGCATCCGAAGGGTGTGTCAGATTTACCTTTTCATTCCGCTCTGGATCTCTCAGAACTTTCTCCCTTCTCTCCGCGTGCCAATGCATGAGCTTTGCTTCCTTGCGGTCCGCGAAATAGCGCCGCAGACGGGGGATGAGCGGAAAGTACCACACAACTTTTCGAGGAGCTTTATTCCTCCCTTTCTTGTATCGAGCAGCCTTGCACACCGGACATGTGGTCTTGTCCGCGTCCCCTTCCCGAAAGATGTAGCAGTCGTTGATGCACACGTGGTATTTTTCGTGCGGTAGATCAAAGGGGCACACAATTTTCTTGGCCTCATCACAACTTTTAGGACACGTGTTCTCCTTCGAAAGCTTGCTCTGCCAGTATTGCAGACTTGCGTCGAGGCTTACGTCGCTCCATTTGTATCTTGCCTTCATCTGCAGAACATCGAGCACTACTTTCAAGCGAGAGTCATCCGGTTCGCAATCTGGATACAACGGAGAATTTGAGTCTATCTCTAGTTGCGCCAGTTTGGATTGCTCTCTTGCGGCAGATCTGGGGTTAGTCGTCTTCTTGAGAAGCAGTTCTTTGAGATGAGGGTCCCGCACGACTGAAGTTAGCGGTGCCCGCGTGTCCTCGTCTTCCTCCGTTACGTGTTGCTCATCACTATCTTCTCCAGCATATATATCATGGTGCGGATGAGCAGGCTCTTGATCATCTTCTTGCAGCTCGTTGTCATCATTGACCTGCTGCCATTCCTGATCATTTCCTACCGCCGCCTCATGGATTTCATCATCATCTTCATCATCACTTATCCACTGAGTGTGCCCCTCCATGAAACCACGCCTGAGCAGGTGCTCCAGCAACTGTCTGCTAAAGGGGTCGAGGGCGCCCTCTAGTCTGCATTTTCGACACGGACATTGTATCATTTTGCGATTATTCCGTAACATGTCTTCCGTTGCGTGCCTCAAGTATCTATTCATGACACGTTCGCTCAAAGTGACCATTGTCGCCTGCATGGTGTAGAACAAATAATACAATTATTAGAACCATATATATATATCGTTTTTCACGAAAAAATTCGGCATGACCTTCCTAGAAATTGGACCTAAGAGGGAGTGCCAAAATTTGCCGAGATGGAAATTAATCAACATCCCAGCAAAATATTGGCAACTCATTTTAATTTCACAAAAAATCATTAATTTCGGTCCATTCCGACAAATTTTGGTCAAATTTCACAAAAAGTCATTAATTTTGGTCCATTCCGGTAAATTTCAGTCAAATTTCACAAAAAATCATTAATTTAATTTATTATATAAAAATCAATCCACCGTAATTAGATGACCACACGTACGAGATCGAGTCAAGTTCACCGAGAAATTGATGTGTAATGCTTGTAGCTAGAACAATGTGTTGGAGAGAGAGAGAGCGAGATAGGACTAGATCTAGAGTTGTGGAGGGAAATCCTTTGGTGGATAGGTTGGAGAGAAGGAGGTGAGGCTAGATCTATCAACTAAATTAGTTTTTATTGGTTGAAACTAGAGGAAATGATGGGGAGGTGGCATTTAATGGAGTAGCAACAATGGGGAGTGAAGAGGAGAGGAAAGTGCAATAATGGAGAGGAGAAAGAGGGCTGGTCGGGTTGGTGAAAATGCCAGGAAATCACTGGCGAACAAGCGGAAGGTTCGCCAGTGGTACGTGCCTTACCACTGGCGAACCATCTGCGTTGTTCGCCAGTGGTAAACGCGGGACCGGGGGACCCCAGCGGGACCATCTACCGCTGGCGAACCATGTCCGCTGTTCGCCAGTGGTACCTAACTTACCGCTGGCGAATAGGGACATGCGTTCACCAGCGGTAGATGGCCCCGCTCAGTACGTCTGGGTCCGCGTTTACCACTGGCGAATCAGTTTTATAGTTCGCCAGTGGTAAGACATGTACCACTGGCGAATCAGGTTTATAGTTCGCCAGTGGTACTTACCACTGGAGAACACGTTCTGTTCGTTCGCCAGTGAGTGGCTGGTGGCTGTAGCCCTTTTCCTACTAGTGAAGGTTGCCAAGATCAGCACCGCGTTCGGATGCAGATGGAGCATATGCAGCCCGAACGCCTCCAGGACCGCCATGAAGAAATCAGAGAAAGAGGGGAGCAATCCCACCACAAAGAAGTCGTGGAAGGTCACCACCTCGCCGTCTTGCTGGGGGCTCGTGTCCGGGCGAATCTTCAGCTGGTCGCCTCTAATGAATTCCGCAACAAACACGCTGCGGGCGACAGCAATCCCTTCCTCGCTCACAAACGTGCTCGGAGAGAACAAGGCTTGTGTTACCCTCGGTGAGGTAGGAGGGGCAGCCCGGGCGGGGCCCGCCGCAGTCTTCTTCTTCCCGGCGGTCTGCTTCACTTTCCTCACTGCCCTCTTCTCCCGCTTGGGCACCATGGGCGGGGGAAGGAGGAGGAAGACGAAGTGCGATTGGGCAGCGATTTTGATGAGGACATGATTAGCCTGGATACGACCAAAAATATTACTCATGAACATGTTTTCCAGGTGATTTCTAGTAGTAATAATATGTTATATTATTTCGATAATATAGATCAAAATACAACACCATCATTTATCTTATACAGAATCATCCAAGAGTTGTACAAGCCACGCGTCAAAATACGAGAAGCATTTCCAAATACAAGCTGCACCATATATGTATTCTAGGCAATCAAGTTACGCATGGAGGAATGCTAATAAGCGTTGCATGCATGAAGGAAGTGGGTCCCATTTGCATGACGCATGCACTTGCACAGCCAAGAGGCCATGGGACGTGATGTTAATCGATCCATGCAGGTTTCGACTAGGCGAGATGGGTTTCGCGTGCACGCGCGGGATCTCCAACCTTGGGCCAGCTCCTGTCATGTTAATAGTCCAGGAAATTAGCCCAACTAGACACAAGGACGTCGATCGTGTACGACGCTCACACGTCTTCGCCACCGGCCACCAATAAATAGATTGCCCGCGTTTAGGGTTAGAGTTGGATTTTGTTTAGTTTAAGATTTAGCCATTGCTATTCTTCGCCATAGATAACAGTATCGGTTCAGACCTTTTGTACTACGCTCTTGCAGAATCCCATCTATAAAGCTTTCATTTTTAATCCGCAATATCTTGATTGCATCTATAATTCTTGCTAGTTCTTCGATTGCTTGCAGGAATTGATCTTCGGATCAGGTTGATCTAGCCCGGTGAGATCAATAGCCTCGGAAGTTGGTGTAGCGATTGCTAAGGCGCAACGTCCCGCACGTTTGTAGTCGGATCGTCAACGTCGACCTCCACCCAAATCGAGAGAAAACCTTCTCATCGAAAGATTGGACACCTTTACCCTATCAAGTGGTATCAGATTTCAGGTTGATCGGTGAGAACAATTTATCTTGTAGATTGGATCTGTTTTTCATACCTACAGTACACCAAAAAGCCATACAAAAAAAGTTAGATTAGTACCTCCTTGTCCAAGACACTTTTAGCCTTTTCGACACAACACTTAAGTTTTGTTTTGTTGAATTTTCGTTGCATCGTTGTGTCGAGTTGCTGGTTTTAGTGTTTAGATTTTTTAGAGTTTCAAGTTCGCCTGGCGCTCTCCTCTATCTTCTGAGGTCCTTAACCATCTCCCTGAGAAAAGTTAGTCACGTTTTGGTCACGTCTTATATTTCCATATACCACCACTGATTTTCGGCATCGCCGTTGTCCTTTGATCATTGTCTTCCGCGCATCTTTGTCTCCTCCATATATCCTCTTTGCGTCATCTACCGCTGTCATATTTTAGTTTTCATCGCCATCACCGCAGTTGCACCGCCGCCTCACCACACTTTTGTTCATGCCTTCATTGTCTCGTTTATTTTGAAACCTTCCGTCAAATCTTGCTGTCATTGCATCGGACTGATCAGATCGGGAAAGTTTTATCTAGCCAAAAAAAAGTGACGTGGAGATCACGTTAGTTTGGTTGCCGAATATTTCTCATCTCTTGTTCCTACGAGAGATCCGTCCTGATCAGTTTGTTTCGGCCACAAAAAAAAAGAGAAGTCCGATCTTATCCTATAGTTTGTTGGGCAAGTCTGGTTTTGTTTCCTCCTTGGAGTCCGGGTCTGATCCTATCCAGCACGTTCAAAGATTGAGGACGGGTCTCATACTGCACCGTAACACCATCGGCATATGTCTTATTGTGAGTAATCTGGAAAAAGAAAAATTGAGAAAAAAAAGGGAAAGAAAAGGCCGATCGATCAGCTACCGACTGCTGTGGCAAGTTGTCTGGTTCATGTTTAGTTGGTTTCCACTCGAAGAATACCGATCGGTGGTTAGGAAAAGAAAATAATTGTTACTGCTTGGTTGGTTTGGCTGCACGCTAGTCTTTGCATGTTCATCAATTTTTCTGTCCAGATATCCGGTCACCTCTTTTAGCGTGTGATTTCGTCTGTGTCTTAGCTCGCGTCTCTAGTACGGTCTAGCCTAGAACCAGCGCTTGACAACTTTGAATGAATTTTCAGCTTTACATTGATTAAAGTGGTTGTGGTCCACACATATTTTTAAAGCCTACCTACAGCTCCACATATTTTCTACACCGTGCAAGATACGTCCATCTGTCAATCGCTATATTCAATCTTCAGAGTGTTTTTGACATCGTTGGTTGCCGGTCACCACCTGCTGCATGGTAAGGACTTGTAAGACTTTGATATTTGCAATTCTGTGAGCGACTTGCCACCACTTTCTAAGTAGTTGTTAGGAACATATACTTGTGATTTGTTTCTTGTCTCTTCCTAATCATGACAGGATCCGGAGTTCAAAATTCTTGGACTATGTCTATAGTTGGAGATGTGCCATATGTTGACACGAGTTCTCCACCGCCACCACCACCACCACAACAACAACAACAAGTACGACGACCACCACGAGCGGTAAATAATGTGGATGATCAGGTTACTATTTCTTTGCCAGTATTTGCGGGTCGATATAATCCTAGTGCTTATCTTGATTGGGAATTTGATGTTGAACAAATGTTTGCAAGCCATGATTTTCCTGAACATAAGCGAGTAAAGGCTGGTACTAGAAAATTTGTTGATTTTGCATCTATTTGGTGGAGTGAACATTGTCGTACAAATGCTAAAAATGTGCCAATAACATGGAGTGATTTGAAAATATTTATGCGTGGTAGATTTGTCCCTAAATATTATGTTAGTGATTTGCTTAAAAAATTGCAATATTTAAAACAAGGACATAACACCGTGGAAGAGTATTATTATGATTTGCAAATTACCTTGTTTCATTGTGGATTAGAAGAAAATGAAGATGTCATTATGGACAGATTTTGGGATGGTTTAAACTATGATATTCAGGAACTATTAATGCATGAAAACTGTTCTCCTATGGATCGTTTGTTTTGTCTTGCCTGTAAAGCTGAACAGAAAATAAGGAGACGTGTTGCTGCTACGACAAACAAGCGCAAGTTGAATATTCCACGAGTTGAGTCATTTGTTCCTGCCACCGCGACCATTGCACCTATTGTGAGAACCACATCCACTGATTTAAGCACTACCACACCTCAAACATGTGAACCGCCGCCGCCGACAGTACGTACACAATCTGAGTCATACATGCACGGTAATAATAAAGGTACCAATGATATTTCTTGGCATGAGATTGATTTATCTTGTAGTTCTTTAGATAATTCTTGTGTTGACTTTCCCGCTGATTTGGTCACACAACCTGTTTTAGAGGACATTGCTACTGATTTGATTTTACCTTGTGATCGAATACTTGAGATACCTACTGTTTTGAGTGCTCCTCGTGCTGGAAATAATTCTTCCAATGAGTCGATTGCCCACAATGAAAGGAATGTTGATAAAATTGAGCCTTTTGATTTGTTCATGATGCATGGTTTGGATCACGTAAAATTATTTAGACATGATGAGTTTTTAGCTAAGATTTCTTATGATACTTACTTATGTTCTATTATGATGGATCAACCTATGTCTTTGTCACATGCTAGAAATAAGATTGCTGAACTCACATGTTTAAAGAGTGTTTACGCCCCTGATTTTAGATTTAACTTGATTGGAAAGTATGGGGTAGACAATAAATTTTTTGTCCAAAGAATATGCATCACATGTGATGACCTTGCTGTTTTCAAGGAGAAAAACTTGTTGCATATGTTCACTCATTTTGATATGACCTCGAACAATGGTAATTATTCTACACCAAATAGCTTGTTGACTGATTACTTATCTAAGCAAGTTGTGGTTAGAATTTTTTATACCTCGGATTTTTATTTACCAGTGTTGCGATGGTTTAATGATGGGCATTGCAATATTACTGTTATGAATAAATGTTTCACTTATATATGCAAACAGAGTTGCAATAGTTTCATGTGGCTAAATTCTCGTGATGATTCTTTGGATTCATTTTTTTTTTTGCCCTCCTCTCCTTCTTACTTGCGGCTGAAACCTTCCTTAACTCGGATCACGAAACAGCACGCCCTTTCCTTGTGGGAGCAAAAACTATAGGAAAAACAATAAAACCTACTTCTACTCGGATGGAAGGTGATGGTATGATCGGATGGATTGGTTTTTGTGGCGATGCGGAACAGATGGTGGGGCGGCTAGGGTTTTGGTGGTGGCGGAGCGGCGGCGGCGGCGGTGAGACGATTATGAACAGAACTCGAAACTCTAAAGATCTAGACGCTACGACCAGCACTCGACACGACGATGCAGACACGAATTCAACAATGCAAAAACTGAAAAGAACAGATGCAAAGGCTCAAATTGTTTCTAGGAAAAGATCGAACGCTAATATTTTTGGCTTTTTCGTGGACTGTAGGAAAAACAGATGCAACCTACACTAGTAAAACTGAAAGATCTCACCGATAAACCTGAAATCTGATACCACTTGATGAGGTAAAGGGGGTCTGATCTTTCGATGAGATGGATTTCTCTCGATTTGGGTGGAGGTCGACGTTGACGATCCGACTACAAACGTGCGTGACGTTGCGCCTTAGCAATCGCTACACCAACTTCCGAGGCTATTGATCTCGCCGGGGCTAGATCAACCTGATCCGAAGATCAATTCCTGCAAGCAATCGAAGAACTAGCAAGAATTATAGATGCAATCAAGATATTGCGGATTAAAGATGAAAGCTTTATAGATGGGATTCTGCAAGTGCGTAGTACAAAAGGTCTGAACCGACACTGTTGTCTATGGCGAAGAATAGCAATGGCTAAGTCTTAAACTAAACAAAATCCGAGTCCTAATGGCGGCTAAGGAGAGGTATATATGGAAGAGGAGAAGGGATTTTCGTCCAACCCATGGGGGGTGGCCGAAAATAACCCTAGATGGGCCCTCCTTCACATATACGGACTCCTAAAAAACCCTACAATATTTATTCCGAAATTACATGGGCCTGGCCCATAAAATAAGGTGTCGCAGCACCAACTATGACTATGGACGCAAATATGATGTATGATCTTGAATAATTCGTCCATGTCCTCCTTGCATCATCATGGTGGCTTCAAAGTTCAGAAGTAGCTTCATCTTTATTCCTCACATGCTTGCAGCCACCTCCATGCATAGCCATGCTCCAATGCTTGTCCTTCTCATCCATGCTAGATCCAATATTCCTGAGTAACAAATACATATCTGATTTAGGCAGCATCATATTCTCATGTATGTGAGGAATAGTTCCTAGAAACGAAAGTACCTGATAATTAAGTTGTTTGGCACGAGCTCGAGTCATAGGTCCTTGTATGTGTGTGGCTTTAGGTGCAGTGGTTGTATCAACATGTGGGATGTCCTCATCAAGTTCTTCTTGATCATGGCTCGCAGCAACGTTGAGAGTGTGCGATTCACCACCTCCGTTTGGCCATCAGTTTGGGGATGACAAGTGGTACTGAACAGCAGCTTCGTTCCCAGCTTGCCCCAAAGTGTCTTCCAAAAATAGCTCATGAACTTGACATCTCGATCAGTAACAATCGTCTTGGGTACTCCAAGTAAGCGCACGATGTCCCTGAAAAACAGATTAGCAATATGCGACGCATCATCGCTTTTGTGGTAGGCAATAAAGTGTGACATCTTAGAAAAACGATCCACTACCACAAAAATAGAATCATGTCCTCTCCTAGTTCTAGGCAATCCTAACACAAAATCCATGCTTATGTCCTCCCATGGAGTTGTAGGTGCAGGAAGAGGAGTATACAAACCATGAGGCTTCAACTTGGACTTTGCCTTGTTGCAAGTGATACAACGCTTAACAAACCTGTCCACATCCCGCCTCATCCTTGGCCAATAAAAGTGATCAGCCAACATCAGTAACGTCTTCTCACGTCCAAAGTGTCCCATCAAACCGCCACCATGAGATTCCTGCAACAACAGCAAACGCACGGACGATTCTGGCACACATAATTTGTTAGCTCTAAACAAGTAACCATCATGCATATGGTATTTTTCCCAAGCTTTCACAGCAGAACACTTAGCAAAAGGCATGGAAAAATTAGTATCATTAGCATATAAATCACGCAAACTCTCTAAACCCGGAACTTGAACATCTAAATGTGTCAAAAGCATGCTTTTCCTAGAGAGTGCATCAGAAACCACGTCTTCTTTGCCTTTCTTATACTTAATAATCTATGGGAATGATTCAATGAACTCAACCCATTTAGCATGACGTTTATTCAAGTTAGATTGGCACTTCAAGTACTTCAAAGCTTCATGATCAGAATGTATGATAAATTCTTTTGGCCACAAATAATGTTGCCAAACCTCAAGAACACGAACAACAGCATACAATTCTTCATCATAAACAGGATAGTTCAATTGGGCACCATTTAATTTCTCCGAAAAATATGCAATTGGTTTACCCTCTTGCATCAACACACCTCCTATTCCAATGCCACTAGCATCACATTCAATATCAAATTGCTTATTGAAATCAGGAAGCATAAGCAAAGGTGCAGAAATTAAACGACGTTTCAGCTCATCAAAAGCGGCATCTTGGGCTGCGCCCCACATGATGTAGCCCCACATGTGGACAACACCATGGACACCATGCCGATTGGCCCAATGACAAGATCAAGAGTCAAGGCTCTTCATGAAAAGGTGACCTCGCTCCTCTCGATATGTGATCTCGACCTCCCTTTGAATGGTTTGCTACTTCATGCCGGTACCTTGTGTATACTCAGGATCCACCCGGATGATGACCCACAATGGAGTCAAGAAGATGGCCAAAAGGAGATCCAAGAAGATGGGCAAGAAGAGGAAGAAGGAGGCGAAAGCTCAAGGCGGAGCAGCCCAGGCCGCTGGCCGCCCAGGCCGGGCCTCCACCCGACGCAGTAGGCCTCCAGGCCGGCCTAGGCCGGCCCCCAGGCCGGACCTCCACCCGACGCAGCCGGCCTCCAGGCCGGCCTAGGCCGGTTTCTAGGCCGGACCCCCTCCCGACGCAGCCGGCCAGCAGGCCAGCCTAGGCCGGTTTCCAGGCCGGACCTCCACCTGTGCCGGCCGGACTCCAGGCCGGCCTAGGCCGGCCCCCAGGCCGGTTCCCCACCTTCCTGCCTTGTTTTGTACTAAGACTATAAATAGCTTTCCCCTTTTCCCATTCTAGGGCAGACTGAATTTGAGACTTGTGTGAGCTATGCTCCTCCTCCCTCGTAGCTAGGGTGACTCGTTGAGCTAGATCTTTGTAGTGCAAACCAATCTTTCACTGTGGTGATTCTATTGGATCGGTGAACCGGCCGGTAAGAGTAATCGGTTTCAACAAGAGTAAGTTTGGCTTTGATTCTTCGATCCAAAGGCTACCTTTTTGAGGGTTTGTTGTTGGGTGGAGTTCTCAGCAGGATTTGCTAGTTATCCTTGTGTTTTGCCCACGAATCTCCCTCGCTACCCTCCGTGTTCTTCGTGTTCATCCCCTTTTCCCCCTCAAATCCGTGAAGATCGGGCCTAGCCCTACATCATTTGGTATCAAGAGCAAGTGTTTCCACGGATTTGGATCGTGTTTCCACCTTTTATTAGCCATTTTTCCACCAAAATTTTTTTCTTTCCCGTACCAATTTCGAAAATTCAAAAAAAAAATAGCCCATATGGATTTCGTTCGATCTTTCGATTCAGTGAGCGATTTGTGGTTTTGATCCACGGATCTCGTGCTTAAGACCTTTCCCCACTTTCCTTTGGTGTTTCCTTGTGCCAATTTCGCCCGAAATTAGTCGGATTGAAGATTTCACGGAGCAAATTTCCGCTACCTCGACGCAACCAAAGGTATAGCTTCCGACTCATCCCTTTCCTTTTCGCGAAACTTTTTCCTAGGAACTAGTTCGTCAAAGTGTGAGCATTGCACTAGTGTGACGCCAAGTAAGCATATCATAATCTTGTGAGCATCTAGTTTGATGTAGGGCTAGGCCCGATCTTCACGGATTTGAGGGGGAAAACGGGGATGAACACGAAGAACACGAGGGGAAACGAGGGAGATTCGTGGGCAAAACACAAGGATAACTAGCAAATCCTGCTAAGAACTCCACCCAACAACAAACCCTCAAAAAGGTAGCCTTTGGATCGAAGAATCAAAGCCAAACTTACTCTTGTTGAAACCGATTGCTCTTACCGGCCGGTCCACCGATCCAATAGAATCACCGCAGTGAAAGATTGGTTTGCACTACTAGAGACACCGCAGTGAAAGAGTAGCAACAACAAGATCTACCTCAACGAGGCACCCTAGCTACGAGGAAGGAGGAGCATAGCTCTCACAAGTCTCAGATTCAGTCTAACCTCTAAAATGGGGAAAGGGAAAGCTATTTATAGTCTTAGTACAAAACGAGGCAGGTAGGTGGGGAACCGGCCTGGAAACCGGCCTAGGCCGGCCTGGAGGCCGGCTGCGTCGGGTGGATGGCCGGCCTGGAAACCGGCCTAGGCCGGCCTGGAGGCCGGCTGCGTCGGGTGGGTGGCCGGCGGCGTCGGGTGGAGGGCCGGCCTGGAAACCGGCCTAGGCCGGCCTGGAGACCGGCAGCTTCAGGTGGAGGCCCGGCCTAGGGGCCGGCCTAGGCCGGCCTGGGGGCCGGCTGGCTCGGGTGGGGGTCCGGCCTGGGGGCCGGCCCAGGCCGGCCTGGAGGCCGGCTGGCTCCTCCTTGAGCCTTCGCCTCCTTCTTCCTCTTCTTGCCCATCTTCTTGGAGTTCCTCTTGGCCATCTTCTTGACTCCATTGTGGGTCAACTTCCGGGTGGATCCTAAGTATACATAAGGTAGTGGCATGAGGTAGCAAGCAATTCAAAGGGAGGTCGAGATCACACATCGAGAGGAGTGAGGTCACCTTTTCATGAAGAGCTTTGACCCTTGATCTTGTCATTGGGCCAATCGGCATGGTGTCCATGGTGTTGTCCACTTGTGGGGCTACATCATCTCCCCCCCCTTCGGAAAGAGTCGTCTTCGACTCGTCATCCTCTTGAACGCCTGCATCGTCGTGGAAGGGAGATAGGTCGGCGACGTTGAACGTGTCATGCACCAAGTACTTGGATGTTGGGATATCAATCTTGTAGGTGTTGTCGTTGATGCGCTTGAGCACTTTGAAAGGACCGTCACCGCGAGGAGCGAGCTTGGATTTTCTTTCATCTGGAAAACGGTCCTTGCGGAGGTGTAGCCACACAAGATCCCCTTCCTCGAATATCATTGGCTTCTTCAACTTGTTGATCTTGTTAGCTTGGCGTTTGGTGTGCTCCTCTAGAGTTGCTCGAGTTGACTCGTGTAATGACTTCATGTAGTCGGCTCTCTTGTCGACATCCATGTCGGTGCGCTCGTGTAGAGGAAGTGGTAGGATGTCTAGGGCGGTGTTGGGGTTGAACCCATAGACAACCTCGAACGGGCTTCGCTTGGTCGCTCGGTGGGATGCTCGGTTGTAGGCGAACTCGGCATGCGGTATGCATTCCTCCCAACCTTTGATGTTTGGCTTGATTAATGCGCGAAGGAGAGTTGATAAGCTTCGATTCACCACCTCGGTTTGGCCATCGGTTTGTGGGTGGTATGCGGTGGAGAAGAGGAGCTTGACTCCTAGCTTTGCCATCAATGCCTTCCAAAAGTAGCTTGTGAACTTGACATCTCGGTCCGAAACAATGGTCTTCGGCACTCCATGTAGGCGAACGATTTCCTTAAAGAACAAAGTTGCAATGTGTGAAGCATCGTTGGTCTTATTGCAAGGAATAAAGTGTGCCATTTTAGAGAAACGATCGACAACAACAAATATTGAATCTTTGCCATTCTTTGTGCGAGGTAATCCTAAGACGAAATCCATGCTAATGTCGGACCAAGGTGTGTGTGGTATTGGTAGAGGCATATAAAGACCATGAGAGTTCAACGTGGACTTAGCTTTGAGGCAAGTTGGGCAACGGCGCACCAAGCGCTCCACATCACGCGTCATCCGTGGCCAAAAGTAGTGTGTAGATAGCATGGCAAGTGTCTTGTCACATCCAAAGTGTCCCATGAGGCCTCCACTATGTGATTCCTGTAGAAGTAACAAACGGAGCGAGGACTCGGGAATGCATAGTTTGTTAGCCTTAAACAAGAAACCCTTGTGCAAGTAGAAATCATCGCAACCTTTGTCAATTGTGCACTTGGTAAAGATAGGACCAAAGAAAGAATCGGAAGCATAGAGTTCTTTAAGGTCATCAAGACCCAAAACATTGATTTCAAGTTGGGTGAGTAAGATCATCTTGCGGGAAAGAGCATCCGCAACTATATTGTCCTTGCCTTTTTTGTACTTCACCACATAGGGAAAAGACTCGATGAATTCAACCCATTTGGCATGCCTTTTGTTCAAATTGGCTTGGGTTTTCAAATATTTCAAAGATTCATGATCGGAATGGATAACAAACTCTTTGGGCCAAAGGTAGTGTTGCCACACTTCCAAAACACGTACTCAGGCATAGAGTTCCTTGTCGTAGATTGGGTAGTTTAGGCGAGCACCATCAAGTTTTTCGCTATAATAGGCAACGGGACGGCCACATTGCATGAGGACGCCACCGATGCCAAGGCCACTAGCGTCACACTCAAGTTCGAAAGTTTTGGAGAAATCCGGCAAAGCAAGTAAAGGAGCTTCGGTCAATCTCTTCTTGAGTTCATTGAAAACCGATTCTTGAGCATTGCCCCAAGTGAAGGGTACATTCTTTTTGGTAAGCTCATTCAAGGGGCAAGCAATTGTGCTAAAATCTTTCACAAAGCGACGGTAAAACCCAAACAAACCAAGAGCGCTACGAAGTTGAGCAAGGTTAGTTGGCGGTGGCCAATTTGTGATTGCCTCAATCTTAGAAGTGTCAACTTCAATTCCTTTTGAAGAAACTACATAACCCAAAAACACAAGCTTGTCGGTGCAAAAGGTGCATTTCTTGAGGTTGGCAAAAAGGGAAGCATTACGAAGGGCCAACAAAACTTGCTTCACATGGGCGACATGTTCATGCAAGGATTTGCTATACACAAGGATATCATCAAAGTAGACAACCACAAACTTGCCAATGAAAGTGCGCAAGACGTGATTCATAAGACGCATAAATGTTGAAGGAGCATTGGAAAGACCAAAGGGCATGACAAGCCACTCGTAAAGACCAAGTTTTGTTTTAAATGCGGTTTTCCATTCATCTCCTTCATGCATACGGATTTGGTGATAGCCACTTTTCAAATCAATTTTGGAGAAGATAGTGGCACCACTAAGCTCATCTAGCATGTCATCAAGTCGTGGGATAGGATGTCGATACCTCACCGTGATATTGTTGATGGGACGGCAATCCATGCACATTCGGAGTGTGTCGTCTTGCTTGGGGACGAGGATGACCGGAACGGCGCACGGACTCAAGCTTTCACGAACATGTCCCTTGGCGAGGAGTTCTTGAATTTGGCGCTCGATCTCCTTTGTCTCCTCGGGGTTGGTGCGGTATGGCGCTCTATTGGGTAGCGGGGCACCGGGAATGAGGTCGATGCGATGCTCGATTCCACGGAGGGGAGGAAGTCCTTGAGGTAGCTCATCCGGAAAGACATCTTTGAATTCCTGCAAAATAGACAACATAGCGGAGGAACTTGGGTTAAGTCGTTAGTGTCTTTGCCATCTCCTTTGCATAAGAGCACGAAGTGGAACGTGGATGGGTTTGCTCTCACTTCTCGCATCTCACTTTTGGTGGCTAACAAGACTACGCCGGGACTCACTCTTTTCCCTTTGTCACTCATATTTGGCTTGTGGCTCTCACTCACGTGAATGTGGTTCGCTCTCTCACCACTCAACTCACTAGAGGATTGTTTTTCTTGCGCTCTTACAATTGTCTTGGCGTTGTCGGCGATGATTTGGCTTGGCGTCATTGGGCGGAGCACTAGGATCTTATTGTTCCATTTGAAGCTATAGTAGTTGGTGCGCCCATCATGAGTAGCGGCCTTGTCAAATTGCCAAGGGCGGCCAAGAAGTAAGTGGCAAACCGACATTGGTACCACATCACAATCCACCGTGTCCTCGTAAGAGCCAATCTTGAAGGATACTTGAACCGTGTGTTGGATCCTCACGGTGCCGGAGTCACTTAGCCATTGCACATGGTAAGGATTGGGGTGCTTCTTGTACGTCAAGTTGAGTTTCTCACATAGCTCCTTGCTTGCCAAGTTGTGACAACTCCCACCATCAATGATTACCTTGATTGATTTGCCGTTGATGCCGGCCTTGGTTTGGAACAAGTTGCATCTTTGAGCGTCATCACCTTGGTTGATTGTAGTCAAGACTCGAGTGACAACTAGAGTGGGGTTGGGGTCACCATCACAATAGATGTAGTCATCGTCGTCATCCAAGCTTTGCATCGTGGCCACCTTGTTCAATGCGTGGTACTCATCTTCACTCATGGACTCATAGTCTCCATTGTCATTGACTATCATCACCTTCTTGTTGGTGCATTCAAATGACTTGTGCCCTTGACCTCCACACTTGTAGCAAGTGATATATGACTTGACGGCTTGTGATGAGGGCGTCGTCTTCTTGGAAGTGGTAGTGGGTTGCGGTGTAGAACTTTTGGCATTGCCTTGAGCTTGGACTTGAGTCATGGGTTGTGTTGATGATGAAGCTCTAGTGGCGAAGAAGGACTTGGCCTTGACATACTTGAGCTCTTCGGCGACTTGGCGCTCGGCCTTCATGGCTTGATGAACGAGCTCAACAAGGTTCTCATAAGGTTGGAATTCCACTATCTTCTTGATGGGGTACGTGAGGCCGTTCAAGAAACGTGCCATTGATTGTTCCTCGGACTCTACAATGTGTGCACGGGAGAGAGTGGACTCCATCTCCTTGTAGTACTCGTCGACCGTCTTGAGACCTTGCTTGAGTTCTTGTAGCTTCTTGTACAAATCGCGTGCATAATGATGTGGCACAAAGCGCTTGTGCATTTCCTTCTTCATGTCATTCCATGTGTCGATTGGGTCTTCAAAGGATGCTTGGAGTTGTTCCCACCATAGTTGCGCATAGCCTTCAAACTCGAGGGATGCGAGGTCAACTCGTTTGTCTTGCGGCACCTTGTAGACTCGAAATAGTTGGAGACCTTGGATTCCCATGCAATATAGTCTTCCGGGTCGTTGGTGCCATGGAACTTAGGAATGACGAGCTTGGGAGGATTGAAACGGTTCTTGCGATCATCCTCATCATCATCATCATGGTGTCGATGGCGGTCTCGGTGACGATGTCGTGGGTGGTGGCGTGGAACATAATCCTCGTCATCTTCAATATCAACATGATTGTCGGCCAATGGCACTCGGCGGGCTCGATGTGGAGGTAGCTCATGACGATGATGTCGATTGTCCTCATGTATGTGTAGGGGATCCAAGTTAACATTTGGAATTGGAATTTCTTGTCGAGGACGAGCTTGATGAAGTGGAGGGTCGATGTTCGCTAGAGGGCGAGGCGCTTCGTGACGATGTTCGTCGTGGTGTTGGTGATGGTCCAAGTTCGCTTGTGGAGGAGGTATGTCGTGGTGTTGACCTTGACCAATCTCACTTGGACCTTTGCTTCTTGCGTTGGAACGATGGGAAGACCTTGAGCTTGATCTCGAAGAGTGCCGTTGTTGTCGTTCGAGAAGCTCCTCGAGACGAATGGACGCGCTTGTCTCATGGAATCTTGGATTTGAGCGAAGCGCTCATTGTTTTCATGTTGAGCGGCTTGATGGCGCTCCTCATAGCGGCGAAAGTTGTCGTCGATGTACCTCCTAAGGGACTCCGCTTGTTTGCCGAAGTCGGCGTCTTGTTCTTCCCTAGCCATGATAAGCAAACACAAGTGATATGTGGAATATGTGGTGGCTAATAACCGTTCTTACCTTGGTTGATAGTATTGAACAATGGGCCTGCCTTCCGAGACAAAAGTGTCACAAGAGTAAGAGTGGTTGATTAGTGATCCAAAAGCGACCACACACACACTTATGAGGAGCTTAGGTATGGTAAAGTGGCAAGAAATCGAAACGAAACCAACGAAAAGGCTATTGCAAGAAGTGGAGGATAACCACAAGATCCACGAAACAAAAGAGACTAACCACACAATCCGAGAAACAAAGGAGACTCACACGTGGAGACAAACGTGGATGGTGCGACTATAGGGAGGAGCAACTTGGACCTAACGAAGACTATGCTCGTGCCGCACCACCTCTCGAAGGACAACTAGCTCAAGTGTATGGGGAAAGAGCAACCGATTTGCACAAGTGTACCCATTTCTCTATTTGTTATTGGAGCTTGAGGATGACTAGGATCACGGCTCGGCTTTTCTCTTTTTTTTTTTTTTTGAATCTTTTCTATTTCTCTTTTGCTTTTATGCTTTTGCCCGAGCCGAGTCCGCTACAACTAGATGCTCACAAGATTATGATATGGTTACTTGGTGTCACACAAGTGCAATGCTCACACTATGAAGAGCTAGCTCCTAGGAAAAAGTTTCGCGAAATGGAAAGGGATGTGTCGGAAGCTATACCTTTGATGTCGTCGAGGTAGCGATGAAGCGACACGAAGATGAAGTCGGTGAATAGTCGTGCGGCGGTAGCACCGGCCGAACGGGCGGTAAGACCGATTGCGGGCGGTAGTAACGGCCGTTCGGACGGTAGTACCGCCGGCGACGAATTGCGCGGCACGCTTGGGCTTGGAGCGAAAAGGCCTCCGGAAAACACCAACGGAAAGTGGGGAAAAGGTCTTAAGCACGAGATCCGTGGATCAAAACCACAAATCGCTCACCAAATCGAAAGATCGAACGAAATCCATATGGGCTATTTTTTTTTGGAATTTTCGAAATTGGTATGGGAAAGAAAAATTTGGTGGAAAATGGCTAATAAACGGTGGAAACACGATCCAAATCCGTGGAAACCCTTGCTCTTGATACCAAATGATGTAGGGCTAGGCCCGATCTTCACGGATTTGAGGGGGAAAACGGGGATGAACACGAAGAACACGAGGGGAAACGAGGAGATTCGTGGGCAAAACACAAGGATAACTAGCAAATCCTGCTAAGAACTCCACCCAACAACAAACCCTCAAAAAGGTAGCCTTTGGATCGAAGAATCAAAGCCAAACTTACTCTTGTTGAAACCGATTGCTCTTACCGGCCGGTCCACCGATCCAATAGAATCACCGCAGTGAAAGATTGGTTTGCACTACTAGAGACACCGCAGTGAAAGAGTAGCAACAACAAGATCTACCTCAACGAGGCACCCTAGCTACGAGGGAGGAGGAGCATAGCTCTCACAAGTCTCAGATTCAGTCTAACCTCTCAAATGGGGAAAGGGAAAGCTATTTATAGTCTTAGTACAAAACGAGGCAGGTAGGTGGGGAACCGGCCTGGAAACCGGCCTAGGCCGGCCTGGAGGCCGGCTGCGTCGGGTGGATGGCCGGCCTGGAAACCGGCCTAGGCCGGCCTGGAGGCCGGCTGCGTCGGGTGGGTGGCCGGCCTGGAAACCGGCCTAGGCCGGCCTGGAGGCCGGCGGCGTCGGGTGGAGGGCCGGCCTGGAAACCGGCCTAGGCCGGCCTGGAGGCCGGCAGCTTCGGGTGGAGGTCCGGCCTAGGGGCCGGCCTAGGCCGGCCTGGGGCCGGCTGGCTCGGTGGGTCCGGCCTGGGGGCCGGCCCTAGGCCGGCTGGCTCCTCCTTGAGCCTTCGCCTCCTTCTTCCTCTTCTTGCCCATCTTCTTGGAGTTCCTCTTGGCCATCTTCTTGACTCCATTGTGGGTCACTTCCGGGTGGATCCTGAGTATACATAAGGTAGTGGCATGAGGTAGCAAGCAATTCAAAGGGAGGTCGAGATCACACATCGAGAGGAGCGAGGTCACCTTTTCATGAAGAGCTTTGACCCTTGATCTTGTCATTGGGCCAATCGGCATGGTGTCCATGGTGTTGTCCACCTGTGGGGCTACATCAGCCGGCCTAGGCCGGCTCCCAGGCCGGGCCCCCTACAGACGACGTCGGCCTCCAGGCCGGCCTAGGCCGGCCCCCAGGCCGGTCCCCCACCAGACGAAGCCGGCCTCCAGGCCGGCCCAGGCCGGCCCCCAGGCCGGACCCCCACCGTTTTGTACTAGACTATAAATAGCTTTCCCCCTTTTCCATTTGAGGTAGAGAAGAATGAACTAGAGTTGAGCGTTGCTCCTTCCCGTGATGGGTTCCTCCGAGGAGGATGATGAATCTCTTGTTGTAGCTACTCTTTCACTTAGGTGTCTCTAGTAGTGCCAACCAATCTTTCACTGCGGTGATTCTATTGGATCGGTGGACCGGCCGGTAAGAGAAATCGGTTTCATTAAGCGTGTTGTTGACTTGGGTTTTGGGATCCGGAGGCTGCTCCGTTGGGGGTTTGTTGCCGGGTGATTCTCCCTCGTAGGCTTCGCGAGTTATCCCCCACGAATTTGCCCTTTTCCCCTGTGTTCTTCGTTTCCACCTCCGTGTTCTTCGTGTTCATCCTCTTTTCCCCTCAAATCCGTGAAGATCGGGCCAACCCCCTACATCATGGATTCTATTGGATCGGTGGACCGGCCGGTAAGAGAAATCGGTTTCATTAAGCGTGTTGTTGACTTGGGTTTTGGGATCCGGAGGCTGCTCCATTGGGGGTTTGTTGCCGGGTGATTCTCCCTCGTAGGCTTCGCGAGTTATCCCCCACGAATTTGCCCTTTTCCCCTCGTGTTCTTCGTTTCCACCTCCGTGTTCTTCGTGTTCATCCTCTTTTCCCCCTCAAATCCGTGAAGATCGGGCCAACCCCCTACATCAGAATTGTACGTCATCATCAATATGGCGATGTGCAAGATTTGTTACATCAAGCACGTGAAGCTGAGTTACAGTTGGCCGAAGATGCCAAATATGTGCCTCGTTCTTCCTATGGGCGAGGTAGTTTGTGTCATCACGAGCAACACCTAGTGTGGTGCCACCTAGTCCTGTTCCTAGTTTCCGTGGTGCTGCTCCTTCCAAGTCGGTTTCAGTTGCTCCTAATGCCAAGCAATCACCACAACCTGCTGCAAGTGCTACTGGATCTTCCAATTCTACAGCTCGTACACGTGAATGAATTGTCATACATTGGAGGCAAGGGTCACTTCAAGCGTGAGTGTCCCAACAAGAAGGTCATGTTGATCAATAAGGAGACCGGTGAGTATGAGAGTGTGATGAGGTGGATCCTAATGCTGGTTTGAGGAGGAACTTGAAGATCAGTTGTATTATCGGATGCCGAGCGTTACCATCTATTGTGTGCNGGTACCCACAACCACGGTTGGGACCTAGTGGAAGAAGGGGCAAAAGGGCCGCAGAGGCGGGAGAAAGAGGAGGAGTAGTGGGACGAGCGGCTGAAGCCCCAGGCAGGCCGAAGAAGGGGCGGCTCCAACCCTAGCTTGAGGCCCTGAGTAGGCCGGAGAAGCGGCAGCTCCCCAACCCTAGCTCGTTCCAAGGACATGACAGATGAGCGTACCTCGCTCGGGTTGAGGAACAGTGACAACGAACAGAAAGCGAACCGGTACGATGGCAATTGTCTGTAATATGAAGTTTTGCGGGAGGGCAAAATGGTAAAAACGACGGACGAACCAAAGAACCCTTATTGCTTTTATTATTAGGTATAGATTTATTATTATTAGGTATAGATAGACAAATAAATAACATCCTTTTTGAGACAGAGGTATTACTTTGGTTTCTGAAAATACCGAAGTATTTAAATACTATAAGGTGTTTGGATCCAATAAATAATGTGGTTTTAAAACCGAACTATTCATCAAAATTGTAGTTTTTCTTTTGAAGAAGAAAGAGGTCTGACCTTTTTTTTTCGAAACTGAAGTATTTGTTTGACATGCGTTCGGTTTTTGAATACTACAGTTTAGAAAATACTTCACTACGAGCTAGGTAAGGATCATTGAGATAAAAGTCATCATAAAGAGAAATTTTCTTATCGGACACGTGAAATTGTGAAATATGATGTACGTAACGTATGTTAGTATTTGCAGCCCACAATTTATTTGCAGCACTGCCGGAAAATTCGTAGTCGTTCCACATGGCCGTGCTCCTCCCACAGTCGTCGTACTCCTCATCGGTCAACATGGCCGCCGCGTGACGGCGCCCCTCCCCTAGTTGTTCTCCTCGGTCGACATGGCCGCTGCGCCCTCGCTCTCTCCTTCCTTGCCACTCGTCACGGCCGATGCGTCGGCAAGGTATCCTGCCACCAGAGGTTGCAGCTCACGCTGACGCTAACCATCCCAACGCGAGCGTCGCGATCCCCTCCTTCCCGAGCACTGCCCGGTTCGGCTGCCGTTGCACGAGCTGCATCGCTCGCCGCTGGCTATGGCTCTGGCATCGTCGACCTCACTGCCACGACCACTCCTCCACACCGCACCACGTCCTAGCGTGGCTGGCGCCAGCCCTGGTGATGTAGGGCTAGGCCCCGATCTTCACGGATTTGAGGGGGAAAAGGGGATAACACGAAGAACACGGAGGGTAGCGAGGGAGATTCGTGGGCAAAACACAAGGATAACTAGCAAATCCTGCTGAGAACTCCACCCAACAACAAACCCTCAAAAAGGTAGCCTTTGGATCGAAGAATCAAAGCCAAACTTACTCTTGTTGAAACCGATTGCTCTTACCGGCCGGTCCACCGATCCAATAGAATCACCGCAGTGAAAGATTGGTTTGCACTACTAGAGACACCGCAGTGAAAGAGTAGCAACAACAAGATCTACCTCAACGAGGCACCCTAGCTACGAGGGAGGAGGAGCATAGCTCACACAAGTCTCAAATTCAGTCTGACCTCTGAAAGGGGAAAGTGGAAAGCTATTTATAGTCTATACAAAACGGGCAGGAAGGTGGGGAACCGGCCTGGGGGCCGGCCGGCTAGTGGTTGACCGGCCTGGGGGCCGGCCTAGGCCGGCCTGGAGGCCGGCTGGGAGGCCGGCCGGGGGCCGGCAGCGTCGGGGTGTGGCCCGGCCTGGGGCCGGCCTGGGCCGGTATGGAGGCCGGCGGCTCGGGTGGGAGCCCGGCCTGGAGGCCGGCCTGGGCCGGTGGGAGGCCGGCCGCCGGGTTGGAGCCCGGCCTGGGGCCGGCCTAGGCCGGCTGGGAGGCCGGCCACCCGTCTTCGCATCTTCCCTCCTCTTCTTGCTCTCTTCTTGGATCTCCTCTTGTCCATCTTCTCCATCATCTTGGACCTTCTCTTGGTCATCTCCTTGACTCCATTGTGGGTCATCATCCGGGTGGATCCTGAGTATGCACAAGGTACCGGCATGAAGTAGCAAACCATTCAAAGGAAGGTCGAGATCACACATCGAGAGGAGCGAGGTCACCTTTTCATGAAGAGCCTTGACTCTTGATCTTGTCATTGGGCCATTTGGCATGGTGTCCATGGTGTTGTCCACATGTGGGGCTACATCATCTCCCCCCCCCCTTCGGAAAGAGTCGTCTTCGACTCGTCATCCTCTTGAACGCTTGCATCTCCGTGGAAAGGGGATAGGTCGGCGACGTTGAACGTGTCATGCACCAAGTACTTTGAGGTTGGGATGTCGATCTTGTATGCGTTGTCGTTGATGCGCTTGAGCACTTGAAAGGTCCGTCACCGCGAGGAGCAAGCTTGGATTTTTTTCATCCGGAAAACGGTCCTTGCGGAGGTGTAGCCACACAAGATCTCCTTCTTCGAATACCATGGGCTTCTTCAACTTGTTGATCTTGGTGGCTTGGCGCTTTGTGTGCTCCTCTAGAGTTGCTCGTGTTGACTCATGTAATGTCTTCATGTAGTCGGCTCTTTTCGACGTCCATGTCGGTGCGCTCGTGTAGAGGAAGTGGTAGGATGTCTAGGGCGGTGTTGGGGTTGAACCCATAGACAACCTCGAACGGGCTTCGCTTGGTCGCCCGGTGGGAGGCACGGTTGTAGGCGAACTCGGCGTGCGGTATGCATTCCTCCCAACCTTTGATGTTTGGCTTGATTAATGCGCGAAGGAGAGTTGATAAGCTTCGATTCACCACCTCGGTTTGGCCATCGGTTTGTGGGTGGTAAGCGGTGGAGAAGAGGAGCTTGACTCCTAGCTTTGCCATCAATGCCTTCCAAAAGTAGCTTGTGAACTTGACATCGCGGTCCGAAACAATGGTCTTCGGCACTCCATGTAGACGAACGATTTCCCTAAAGAACAAAGTTGCAATGTGTGAAGCATCGTTGGTCTTATTGCAAGGAATAAAGTGTGCCATTTTAGAGAAGCGATCGACAACAACAAATATTGAATCTTTGCCATTTTTTGCGAGGTAATCCTAAGACGAAATCCATGCTAATGTCGGACCAAGGTGTGTGTGGTATTGGTAAAGGCATATAAAGACCATGAGAGTTCAACGTGGACTTAGCTTTGAGGCAAGTTGGGCAACGGCGCACCAAGCGCTCCACATCACGCGTCATCCGTGGCCAAAAGTAGTGTGTAGATAGCATGGCGAGTGTCTTGTCACGTCCAAAGTGTCCCATGAGGCCTCCACTATGTGATTCCTGTAGAAGTAACAAACGGAGCGAGGACTCGGGAATGCATAGTTTGTTAGCCTTAAACAAGAAACCCTTGTGCAAGTAGAAATCATCGCAACCTTTGTCAATTGTGCACTTGGTAAAGATAGGACCAAAGAAAGAATCGGAAGCATAGAGTTCTTTAAGGTCATCAAGACCCAAAACGATTTCAAGTTGGGTGAGTAAATCAGCGGGAAAGAGCATCCGCAACTATATTGTCCTTGCCTTTTTGTACTTCACCACATAGGGAAAAGACTCGATGAATTCAACCCATTTGGCATGCCTTTTGTTCAAATTGGCTTGGGTTTTCAAATATTTCAAAGATTCATGATCGGAATGGATAACAAACTCTTTGGGCCAAAGGTAGTGTTGCCACACTTCCAAAACACGTACTAAGGCATAGAGTTCCTTGTCGTAGATTGGGTAGTTTAGGCGAGCACCATCAAGTTTTTCGCTATAATAGGCAACGGGACGGCCACATTGCATGAGGACGCCACCGATGCCAAGGCCACTAGCGTCACACTCAAGTTCGAAAGTTTTGGAGAAATCCGGCAAAGCAAGTAAAGGAGCTTCGGTCAATCTCTTCTTGAGTTCATTGAAAGCCGATTCTTGAGCATTGCCCCAAATGAAGGGTACATTCTTTTTGGTAAGCTCATTCAAGGGGCAAGCAATTGTGCTAAAATCTTTCACAAAGCGACGGTAAAACCCAAACAAACCAAGAGCGCTACGAAGTTGAGCAAGATTAGTTGGCGGTGGCCAATTTGTGATTGCCTCAATCTTAGAGGTGTCAACTTCAATCCCTTTGAAGAAACTACATAACCCAAAACACAAGCTTGTCGGTGCAAAAGGTGCATTTCTTGAGGTTGGCAAAAAGCGAAGCATTACGAAGGGCCAACAAAACTTGCTTCACATGGTCGACATGTTCATGCAAGGATTTGCTATAAACAAGGATATCATCAAAGTAGACAACCACAAACTTGCCAATGAAAGTGCGCAAGACGTGATTCATAAGACGCATAAATGTTGAAGGAGCATTGGAAAGACCAAAGGGCATGACAAGCCACTCATAAAGACCAAGTTTTGTTTTAAATGCGGTTTTCCATTCATCTCCTTCATGCATACGGATTTGGTGATAGCCACTTTTCAAATCAATTTTGGAGAAGATAGTGGCACCACTAAGCTCATCTAGCATGTCATCAAGTCGTGGGATAGGATGTCGATACCTCACCGTGATATTGTTGATGGGACGGCAATCCATGCACATTCGGAGTGTGTCGTCTTGCTTGGGGACGAGGATGACCGGAACGGCGCACGGACTCAAGCTTTCACGAACATGTCCCTTGGCGAGGAGTTCTTGAATTTGGCGCTCGATCTCCTTTGTCTCCTCGGGGTTGGTGCGGTATGGCGCTCTATTGGGTAGAGGGGCGCCGGGAATGAGGTCGATGCGATGCTCGATTCCACGTAGGGGAGGAAGTCCTTGAGGTAGCTCATCCGGAAAGACATCTTTGAATTCCTGCAAAATAGACAACATAGACGGAGGAACTTGGGTTAAGTCGTTAGTGTCTTTGCCATCTCCTTTGCATAAGAGCACGAAGTGGAAAGTGGATGGGTTTGCTCTCACTTCCTCATCTCACTTTTGGTGGCTAACAAGACTACGCCGGGACTCACTCTTTTCCCTTTCTCACTCATATTTGGCTTGTGGCTCTCACTCACGTGAATGTGGTTCGCTCTCTCACCACTCAACTCACTAGGGGATTGTTTTTCTTGCGCTCTTACAATTGTCTTGGCATTGTCGGCGATGATTTGGCTTGGAGTCATTGGGCGGAGCACTAGGATCTTATTGTTCCATTTGAAGCTATAGTAGTTGGTGCGCCCATCATGAGTAGCGGCCTTGTCAAATTGCCAAGGGCGGCCAAGAAGTAAGTGGCAAACCGACATGGTTACCACATCACAATCCACCGTGTCCTCGTAAGAGCCAATCTTGAAGGATACTTGAACCGTGTGTTGGATCTCACGGTGCCGGAGTCACTAAGCCATTGCACATGGTAAGGATTGGGGTGCTTCTTGTACGTCAAGTTGAGTTTCTCACATAGCTCCTTGCTTGCCAAGTTGTGACAACTCCCACCATCAATGATTACCTTGATTGATTTGCCGTTGATGCCGGCCTTGGTTTGGAACAAGTTGCATCTTTGAGCGTCATCACCTTGGTTGATTGTAGTCAAGACTCGAGTGACAACTAGAGTGGGGTTGGGGTCACCATCACAATAGATGTAGTCATCGTCGTCATCCAAGCTTTGCATCGTGGCCACCTTGTTCAATGCGTGGTACTCATCTTCACTCATGGACTCATAGTCTCCATTGTCATTGACTATCATCACCTTCTTGTTGGTGCATTCAAATGACTTGTGCCCTTGACCTCCACACTTGTAGCAAGTGATATATGACTTGACGGCTTGTGGTGAGGGCGTCGTCTTCTTGGGTGGTAGTGGGTTGCGGTGTGTAGAACTTTTGGCATTGCCTTGAGCTTGGACTTGAGTCATGGGTTGTGTTGATGATGAAGCTCTAGTGGCGAAGAAGGACTTGGCCTTGACATACTTGAGCTCTTCGGCGACTTGGCGCTCGGCCTTCATGGCTTGATGAACGAGCTCAACAAGGTTCTCATAAGGTTGGAATTCCACTATCTTCTTGATGGGGGTACGGTGAGTCCGTTTCAAGAAACGTGCCATTGATTGTTCCTCGGACTCTACAATGTGTTGTCGCGGAGGAGGAGAGTGGACTCCATCCCCTTGTAGTACTCGTCGACCGTCTTGAGACCTTGCTTGAGTTCTTATAGCTTCTTGTACAATCGCGCGCCTAATGATGTGGCACAAAGCGGTTGTGCATTTCCTTCTTCATGTCATTCCATGTAATCGATTGGGTCTTCAAATGAGGCTTGGAGTTTGTTCCCACCATAGTTGCGCATAGCCTTCAAACTCGAGGGATGCGAGGTCAACTCGTTTGTCTTGCGGCACCTTGTAGACTCGAAATAGTTTGGAGACCTTGGATTCCATGCAATGTAGTCTTCCGGGTCGTTGGTGCCATGGAACTTAGGAATGACGAGCTTGGGAGGATTGAAACGGTTTTTGTGATCATCCTCATCATCATCATGGTGCGATGGCGGTCTCGGTGATGATGTCTTGGGTGGTGGCGTGGAACATAATCCTCGTCATCTTCAATATCAACATGATTGTCGGCCAATGGCACTCGGCGGGCTCGATGTGGAGGTAGATCATGACGATGATGTCGATTGTCCTCATGTAGGTGTAGGGGATCCAAGTTAATATTTGGAATTGGAATTCCTTGTCGAGGACGAGCTTGATGTTGTGGAGGGTCGATGTGTGCTTGAGAGTGAGGCGCTTCTTGACGATGTTGGTCTTGGTGTTGGTGATGGTCCAAGTTTGCTTGAGGGTGAGGCGCTTCTTGACGATGTTGGTCTTGGTGTTGGTGATGGTCCAAGTTTGCTTGTGGATGAGGCATGCCGTGGTGTTGACCTTGACCAATCTCACTTGGACCTTTGCTTCTTGCGTTGGAACGATGTGAAGACCTTGAGCTTGATCTCGAAGAGTGCCGGTGTCGTCTTTCGAGAAGCAACTCCTCGAGACGAATGGAACGCGCCTTGTTCTCATGTTGGTCGTCTTGTATTTGAGCGAAGCGCTCGGTGTTTTCACGTTGTGCGGCGTGGTGGCGCTCCTCGTAGCGGCGTAAGTTGTCGTCGATGTACCTCCTAAGGGACTCCGCTTGTTTGCCGAAGTCGGCGTCTTGTTCTTCCCTAGCCATGATCAGCAAACACAAGTGATATGTGGAATATGGGGTGGCTAAAAAAAAACCGCTCTTACCTTTGGTTGATAGTATTGGACAAGTGGGCTTGCCGTCCGAGATAATGGTGTCACAAGAGTAAGAGTGTTTGATTAGCAATCCAAAAGCGACCCACACACACACTTATGAGGAGCTTAGGTATGGTAAAGTGGCAAGAAATCGAAACGAAACCAACGAAAAGGCTATTGCAACAAGTGGAGGATAACCACAAAGATCAAGAAACAAAAGAGACTAACCACACAATCCGAGAAACAAAGGAGACTATGCTCATGCCGCACCACCTCTCGAAGGACAACTAGCTCAAGTGTATGGTAAGGAGTACCCGATTTGCACAAGTGTACCCATTTCTCTATTGGTTATTGGAGCTTGAGGGTGACTAGGATCACGGCTCGGCTTTTCTCTTTTTTTTTGAATCTTTTCTATTTCTCTTTTGCTTTATGCTTTTGCCCGAGCCGAGTCCGCTACAACTAGATGCTCACAAGATTATGATATGGTCACTTGGTGTCACACTAGTGCAATGCTCACACTATGAAGAGCTAGCTCCTAAGAAAAAGTTTCGCGAAATGGAAAGGGATGTGTCGGAAGCTATACCTTTGATGCCGTCGAGGTAGCGATGAAGCG
Organism: Puccinellia tenuiflora; assembly: GCA_012064385.1. Classification (NCBI taxonomy): domain Eukaryota; kingdom Viridiplantae; phylum Streptophyta; class Magnoliopsida; order Poales; family Poaceae; genus Puccinellia; species Puccinellia tenuiflora. The sequence continues at coordinate 671,371 of QRDG01000706.1, forward strand.
ACACGAAGATGAAGTCGGTGAAAAGTCGTGCGGCGGTAGCACCGGCCGAACGGGCGGTAGGACCGATTGCGGGCGGTAGTACCGGCCGTTCGGACGGTAGTACCGCCGGCGACGAATTGCGCGGCACGCTTGGACTTGGAGCGGAAAAGGCCTCCGGAAACACCAACGAAAAGTGGGGAAAAGGTCTTAAGCACGAGATCCGTGGATCAAAACCACAAATCGCTCACCAAATCGAAAGATCGAACGAAATCCATATGGGTTAATTATTTTTTTGAATTTTCGAAATTGGTATGGGAAAGAAAAATTTTGGTGGAAAAAATGGCTAATAAAAGGTGGAAACACGATCCAAATCCGTGGACACCCTTGCTCTGATAC